>JAYKTE010286930.1:0-11494 GCA_036873565.1 Xipholeptos notoides | reverse complement strand
AGGAACATTTGTGCCAAATTTCATGTAATTCGGTGTCGGTGGGTGTAATGGCCTGGTGAGTTGACATGGAATGACCCAACTATTTCTATCATCAAATTCCTATGATTTCACTTGGTTTTTAATATAGAGACAGATTTTTGGTTATTGAGTAGAGAATTTATATTAGCAAAATACTACACTAGGTTCAAAAATTGTATTCTGATTTATGAAAGTTACTGCTTCAATATTATTGAATATTTTCAAGTGGAATATTCAGAAAGTAAATTTCATGTAGATTATGTTCTTTTTCATTAAATTCTATTTTAAAATATAAACTTTGTTTTTATGTATTTCCTATGGAAATTTAATTTAGTTTTAAAAATGTTACACTGCATTTTAAACCCCTGAGTGGGGGTAAGTATTGTAAAGTGGTGAATTTTGGATATTATTCAATTTGTAGTAGTTTTTAATTTCATCAAAATCTTAAGTATTCCAATTTTCACTTGTATTATTCAATCTTTTGCCTAAAGTACAAATGTTAAGTCTATTCTGTAGGTAAAAAATACAAAAGTTAAAGTATAGATTATTGATAAATGGTAGATTTATATATTTATGTGATAGAATATGAACATTGTATATATTCCTTAGTATTGCCTAAAGAAACAAAAGTATTGAAATTGTTATCTAAGAGAATAAGTGGAGATTTTCAAACAGAAAAAAATAAGAAATTAAGTTTATGTCTTTACCTTAAGGAAGAAAGCATACAAGAAATTAAGAGGATTGAAAACATTGTATGGCTGCTCAAGTTTCTTGAATGTCCATATGCACACAATTGCATATGCACAAGTAGCAAAATGAGACTGAAGATTGAATTATTAATAATAAAATCAATGACTTCTTATCTTTTTACATGGCAACTGACAGAAAAGATAAAACAGTGTTTGATAAAGATGACAACTAGACATAATGACAAACTAAATAGAAAAAGTAAAAGCAATAAATACAAATTTTGTTTCTCAGATTTATTGATCATTCATGGAATTTTTATAAATATAAATAATCACTACATATATATATATTAGTCACAACCAATATAACTTACCTGAATAATGTTTGAATTAATATCTAAATACTTATTTAAGCACTATTACAGTAGCTATCTTTCATTGTAAATACTGTCAAAATACGATTCATGTCCCTTGAACAATATTAAGCTATAATTATATTTCAAATTTAAATCTGACATTGTTGCTTTTATTTAAAATACTTATTTAGTATTTACACAAAAGATATAACAATCTACAATTAAATCATTCAAGTCTTAGATATGCAGTACAAAAGATTAGATTACAAAGATCTTGAATGTTAAGTCTTATTTAGAATTAGGAATTAATAAAATGCTTTTTAGAAATCGGAAGTTGGTTGGTTGGTTGGTTGATTTGTTTAACCAGCATATCGACTCTCATTGGGTCATTTAATGCTGTGAAACAGAAATCGGAAGAGAAAATAAGTAAAAATTCTATATCATCATCATCATCATTGGTGGTTACTCGGAACAAGTAGGACTGTCCTCAAAGGGTCTTCCACTTGTGGATCTCCAGATGGCTGTGGAGGCTGATCTGTGATTCACATATTCTTTTATATTGTGGGCAAGGAAAAGTTGATGACAGTTGTGTTGGGGGTGCTTTTTGTTTTTGTATCTCCTTGCAGAGTATTTGCAGCAGAGCTCCATTCTATATACTTAATATCTACACAAATGGCAATTTTAGTAATGATAGCATCCACTCCTAACATTACTCTTATAATTATTTCAACAATGAATTAGATTAAAAAAAAATATGATTTTCAGCATCAGTTGATTCAGAATTATATTTTTAAAAATTCAACATTTTACATTAAAATAGTATAATTCTAAAATCAAAAACAAAACCATTGTACTAATCATTCTGAATATATTCTAAATTTGATAAAAAGATGAATAACTAGCATTTAATAAATATAGAACTTTTTATCTAATATAAGAATGATAAATCAATGATATTGTTGATAAGTGAGGTTCTAAAATTAAAAATCTAGACCCTCTAAAATTTAACTTTTAATGGTCATAACAGCATTGGTAATAACATTTAAGTGACTAATATAGAAATGTCTTACTAATATGAAAATAAGAAACTAAATACTTTAATTTTTCTATTTACCTCTTTTGAAAGGATACAAAGAGGAATAATAGAACTATTAAATCCCTCATTCTTTTACAATAAAGTATTAGATTACTATAACAATGGAATATTTTTTTTTATTCTAATGGCATGGAGTTAATAAAATGTATAAAATAAGAATGGTTTGGTATAAATATGTGAAGTAAACCAGTTGAAAATAGGTTTATTCATTTCACCTAAAGTAATTGAATCATCAAAAACATTGGTGAAAGTGTCACAAAAACATGTGTATGATAATATTTAGGAATTTCAAACATTACAAATATTTTTGTAAAAAATCCTTTCATAGTTTTATAAGGGTTTTCTTAGCATTTTGTTTATCCTGGCAGCAATACTTTTTGACTGTTTTTTTCTGTTGTTTTTAATAAGCAGCCAAATTTTGTATAATTATTTCATTAATATAAACCAATTTGAATCTTTTGAAATAATGCAAAATGAAAAAAAAAAATCAAATTGAAATTGTACCATATTCATTTTGTTTTGTAAACCAAAAGCACATTTATAGTTCAGCTTGAATATCAAGGAAAAAATGAAATAATCCTTGTGATGATGATGTTTTCTAAGACTGAAATTTTAATGGTTTGATTACTTTTTCAAATCAAACCAATATAACCAGAGATATTTGTTCTAGGTCTAACCAATCAATATTTTGTACACTTCAGAAAAAATATTTTAACAAGACATAAATCACATACAATGAACCATAATATTTTCAAAATATCTCACAAGGCATTCTTCTAGATAGGACAAAGGAAACTGAAGAAATGTCTAACAAAAGAAATATTGCAGGTTAGGTTAGTGCTTCCTGTCACTCATAGCTACAAGTGGAGTGAGTGAATGCCAATGATGGAGAAAAAAAGTCATATTACAATTTTGTGATCATACTTTTGAGATGAAATGAAATAGTTTTACTCAAAAATAGAATTTTTAAAAAAATTAATTCAAAAGATCTTACATTAGATTGATACCTATTAAGCAAGCTAAGTAAGTCACTACAAATGTGGCGAGAGAAAATTCTATTTTTAGTAAAAATAACAAAAGAATTTAAAGACTAAAAGCAGAAGGGTAAGGGCATTTATTTCTATCACAGCTAGAAATACATGACATTTATTTTGAAAGGCACAAATGAATTAACTGCCTACTTCCTCCCCTTTTTTTTTTTTTTTTTAGATAATTAAAGAAAGATTGAAGTAAAATATTTTGCTTTGTGGTGGCATTGGAGTATGGTGGTGGTGGTGGTGGCTGGTGGAGTGGACACAAATATCAACACGAAACAGTCACCACACAAACCTGAACATAACTACTACTTGTTGTGTTTTGATGTGTTGTTGACTGATCAACAGCCCCATTTATTGCCAACCAACAACAATAAATACTATAAAAAATACCAACAATTAAAGTTGACAAACCTAAGAAAAATCAACACATATGAAACATTTTCAAATGGGGAAAAATTAACGAAAAAAAAACAAGTAAAATAAATAACAGAACACAATAAAAAATAAATTAAAAAAAAGAACGAGTCAAAGTATAATCAGTGACAGTGGGTGGGTGGTGGTGGATGAATGGCAATGGTTGGTAATGGTGTGTGTTTGTGTATACACACATGTCCTTGATTTGAAGTGAACAGGGATTTTTGTCTGTTTTTATTACCAGTTTTAATAGGTTAAGCATAATGTTCCTTTACACTAAACGCACACAAGAAAATATTTTTAAAATAGAAATTGGTTGTTCTTAATTAAGTAGATAATGAAAAAAAATTTTTTTTTGAACCAGCCAACCTGATCCCCAAGTCTACACTCCCCCATCCGAGTAATAAGAAAGCATAAAGTAATTTTAACAACTATTAATAACAAAATGATATTACGGGTTCGGGATACAGAAATGTTGAAGTGGCTGGAGAAAAAAAAAAAAGAAATTTAGGTATGTGTATTTATTTACCAATACTACTACTAACTGTCATTCACTAAGAAAAGGCAAAATAACAGAGAAATGAGGGTGATGATGGATGGATGGATGGATGGATAGGATACATATACGACATGGATGGTCAGTGTTTTTAAAGAGAGTAGGAGTTAAAAGAGGCAGGGTCCTTCTTGCTGCTGAGGTGGGGCAGAATGAGTTGAAGAAGGCAGTCAGCAGACACACACTCCACAGACACACGTACATAATATCATTACTAGTAGTAGTAGTAGTAGTAGTAGTAAGTACACACACATTAAGAAAGAGTTTTTATTGTGCCTTTTAACTTCATTAAAAAATCCTTTTTTATGTCAATTGGAAATAATGGTGTGGGCGAAGTTTGAAATTAGATAGCTACCCCAACCACCACAAATTATTTAAACAAAGTGGGGTTTTTGAAAGAATGAGGGTGGGTCTGGGTCATTGTTGGGTAAGAAACTCAGGGTTAGAGAATTTTATTTACAGGGAAGAATTTTCCTCCAATAGTAGTAGCCGTCGTTGCAATGAATATTTAACATTTTGAGGGATTAATACTTTTTTAAGATTAGTGAAGAAATTTTTCTTTAGATTTATTTTTCAAAGAAATGGAGCCACGTTTATCCAAAAGGGAGAAAATATCAACTTACTATGGACTTTTCGTTATTTTTTTTTATAATATTTATTTAAAAAATTTTTTTTTTGTAAATTTGATTTTTTTCCTCCATAAATGTCTACAATGACAAAACATTACGTAATCAAAGCCTAAGGTAAAGTCTTTTTCATAACATATGTTAAAAATGTTTTATTATTCAAAACATTTTTGGTTAAAAAAAAAAATGCATCATGGCGGCGCGGAAATAAGAATCTTCCGTGATGATAATAAATCATCATCATTCACTCCCCTCCTCATTGAATAACAAGGATGGAATAATTGTCTCTCTGGCATGGACAGCGAACAAATTGTCGTGCATTAAATCATGAGGACGACGGATTTTTAGGAGGTGCGTGCGTGCCTGCTGTGAGCGTGCACGTTGTTAACTCTTCTCCCACCCCGTTTCTTTTTTGCTAGTGTGAGGGCTGAACTGAACTGGTTGTCTGCGCGTCGAATATTCTTTTTCAATTAAAATTTTAAAAAATCTAAGGAATTCAATCTAATGTATGATGCAATGTATGCAATAATACCAGTGAAATCTTATTCAATTCAACATGCATGCATTTGCAGGCATGCATGCAACTATTATTCACAAGAAGCTTTTATAGCCTACTGATATATAATCCAATGATTGAATTCCAACCGAATATTCGATGGTTTTTATTGTTTTTTTTAATGAAACCCAAAAAATATTTCTGGTGTGTCGTGTGTACTACTACGGTTACTGTCGAATGTGCCTAGATTTCGTTAACTTACAAAGTAGTACCTTAAAGTTGCAACTAAATTGTTCTTAAACCAAAAATGCATTAAACTTAATTGTCAATGTTAAAAAAAAAAACAGTTTTATAGGCCAAAAACAAAAATGAACACTAAGCACGGGTCTCTGTTGTTGTCTTTAATCTTAAAGAAAAAAAAATAAAAGAACAGAATCAAGCCAAAAAACTTAAAGCAAAGTAGAGTGAAAAAAATACTAAGAAACAAAGCGACCAAAAATTATATCTATTTTGTTTGCCTTTTGTGTTCGGGTGAGTCTCATTTAAATTAGTTCAGAAAATAAAATTAAACCACAACACAAGGTAGGTCTACTCCCCATTCGACCCCTGACCAACCATTAGTTCGTTGTCTGTCAGTAACACAGCTGCCGTCGTCAGCGAGTCTACAATCTGAAGCCGAAGCCTTGAAAACACACAGAGCAATCAGTCAGTAGTAGTGCAAGTGCACAAGCACAGACACCGCAATTAATTAAACTAATTAACAATACTCAAGTTTAAAAATAAGTGGACTAAAACCATTTCATTAAAAAAAAATTATTGGAATACATTGCATTTATTATTAAAAAAAAAGGCGAAG
Organism: Xipholeptos notoides; assembly: GCA_036873565.1. Taxonomy (NCBI): domain Eukaryota; kingdom Metazoa; phylum Mollusca; class Cephalopoda; family Idiosepiidae; genus Xipholeptos; species Xipholeptos notoides. The sequence goes on along the minus strand of JAYKTE010286930.1, from coordinate 5,353 downwards.
TTAAGAAATTAAAGTTTTTAGTCTCTATTTCACAACACAGTTGTTGGTTGCAGTTTAGTTTTTGGTCGAGTGAGAGAGAGCGACGGATTAAAATTGAAATTTCACGAGCATTTACCAAAACAAGGTCAAAATAATCAAGGGCAATTAATAGTTTATTTAATAAATTTGAAAATTCAAAGTTTTTTTTTTTCCGGGGGTTAGTTTCCATCCTGACTGACGACGACCACTATCATCTCAAAATTTGTAATAATCACTAAAAAAAATTATTTGATAAATACAGTTTGAGTTAAGTGTTCTAAAACAAGAAAAATAAAACCATTAAAATGTCATCATGGGTGGAAGTGGGGCAATCAATGTTTGTTTGTCTATCACAATCTTTCGTACTTATAATTTATTTGTGAGTTTATTTTTATTTTTTAATCTTTCTAACTGGTTGTTTCAGCATGTGGCGGAACTGGTGTTGTACTGTTGTTGTGTTGTATTCTCTAGTGGGTAGGTGGGTGTGTACGCTAACAAATAATCAATCAACAGTCAGTCCACTTGACTTCCACTTTCTAAAAGAAAATGTGATCATCGCCAATATTTGATTATTCATATCAGAGCGCACACTGACTGGATTGACTGACTGCACTGTCACTAAAATGACTGATGATGAATCCAGCCAGCCAAGTTAAAATAAGAAATAAATCTTTTTATTGTAAATTCAAATTAGAAAAAAAAACGAACGGCAACATGAAGAAATATCATTTATTTATTTAGGACAACTGTTTTCGTATAGTTTATATGTCACCACAATGTAGAAAAAATGTGTAGAGCAAAAAAAATTAAAAAAGCTCTATCTACAGGGGGGGGGGTGAGAAATAGTTTGTTTCAGTTTTTAGTTTTATTTTTTGTTTTTCCCGGAAATGAAAAATGTACTTATTGTACTTTTAACAGCCGAAACAAAGACAACTATATATTTGCAGATAAGTAAATTTTTGCTTTCAAGGAATTTTGAAAATATTTTCAACTTGCAAAACCTGAAGAAGACCCGACCCGTGTGACAAAACGTTCCTTCTTCACGGAATTCCTAAAGATATATTTTGTGCGTCGTGTGTCAAGTGTGTGGTGTGGTGCTGGTGCGATTGCTATTATTCGGTTTGTTGTTTTATTGTAGGCTGTAGGCAGCTGTTTATAATCGATCAATAAACACCACAAACAGCAACACACGTTTGTTTCACATACATATGAAAAGATTGAAACGTACGTGTTTTGACTATTTCAATATAGTTAAAAAAAAAAAAAAAAAAGACAGCAATGAATCTAACAAATTTAACCCATCAAGAAGAAAGTGATTTATTTACTTCTTTTGCCAGAACGGCAACGGCTCTTTACGATTAAAAAAAACTGGTGTTTAATTAATTCTAGTCCGGGCTTGAACTTGCAAACAGGTTCCTTCTTGGTAGTAAGACATTTAGAAGAATTGTCACGTTCAATGTTAAAATGAGGTCAATGCCTATTTGTGTAAAGTTTACACACACATATATTTTCTTTTTTTTTTCTTTTCTTTCTTTACTTACTGGAGACAGCGGAAGTAGTAATCGACGAATCGTAAGTGGAGTGTGTGTAAAGTAAATAAATACATTGAAAAGAACACATACACCCAAAGTGGAGTGTGAGTGTACCGTCGGTACCGACCGTGTGTGTAAGTACACACACTTACACACACCAGGCGAATAATAATCAACCGGTTTGCAGTTGAAGGGATATCGTTCATAGCAATTATAGAAAATATGTTAAAACTGAAATACGACACGACACACAAGAAATAATTTAATTTGCAATTAAAAAATTATTAAATTTGATAATCAGCTAACCTGATTTTAATTTTTAACTGGTAAAAGAGCTTCTGGCTTCTTCACTTAAAAAGGTACATTCCAAAAATAACTAAATAAAAATCCGGTGTTTCACAATTAAAATAAAAAAAATATTAAAACTGACAAGAGGATATTTATTTAAATAAAACATACATTTTAAATTTTTCATATTTCTACATTATAATTTTTTATATATATTTAAGAAATTTCATTTAAAATGCAACGACAGACACCCAAAATGTTGAAAAATATTGCAAAAAACGTTTGTGCTTTTGGGTACTCTGAAATTCTTTTTTTTTTTAACTGCTAAAAATAAAATAAACGAAGTTTTTTTCAACATAATAATCTTAAATAATAGGCCAAAAAAAATGCGAGTAATCTTTTTTTTTTTTTTTTCAATTGGTTGCTATTATTTCTTATGATTAAATTTAATAAATATATTATTGAAAATTTGATCCCGGTTGCAGGATTTACTTTAATTGCATTCTCATGTAAAGAAAAAAGATCCACTATCCACTGACAGATTATTATCCTGATTTAAATTTGTTAAATATAGTAATATTGTTAGATTAAAAGTAGCTGATTGTAATAGTAGTATTTTTTGTGACGACGACGACGTTTACTATGATAGCGCCCCCTCCCATCAGTCTCTCTCTCTCCCTTGGCTGGGCTGCCAGGCTGCAGTGCACACATTGGTCATAAAATCAGGGAACATTCTCTGTTGGTATTCACGATTCAGTTTAGTTTTAGTATTAATTGGGGGAAAAATAGATAGGACTGACTCTGCTTTTTGTGTACGTTATGTACACACTTACACACAAACAACTCATACAAATATTTTTTTTCCAATTCATAAAGATGTCATTATTCAATTACGAAAAGAAAACCCCCAAATATGGAGACACGATTTCTTTTAGCAAAAAGAAAAGAAAATAGTAACAAATAAATAAATTTTAAAAAGGGAGTATATTATGATATATGTTGAAGTAAGAAGTTGTTAGTAGTCCCAGGTCCCCGATGATATTCCTATTAATCGTTTTAGGTTCGTTATGACATATGTGTACATCGGACCGACCGCACACCGTTTACACATTACATGTGTAATTTGAAATACATTGTAATGCACACACACACGTGTGTGTTATTACATACAACGTGTGTGTATGTAACAATAATAATAACAACATTAAACAGTTAAGAAGAGTTATGATTGCTAATATGTGTCCTCCTTTATGATTGATGGCTGAATTAATACATAAAAAAAATAAAATAAAAAGGAAACTAAATTTGAAGTGATAGTGATCTTAGCAACCTCAACCGAGATGATTTAATGTAATATACTATATATGAAGTGGAGGAAATAATTTTAAATTTTCTGGAAATTCAAAATAAATAACTTACCTAATAGTATCAGTAATTTCAGCAGCCCCGTCTCTGCCATCCTAGAATGAAAACAGAAAAAACAAATTATTAACAAATCAGATAAAATTTAACTTAAACACAAATTAAATCCAGATTTTAAATCAGAAAGAAAATGAAGAAACCCTGAATAACACGATTTATAAATTTTAGAATCGTTTTTAAACTAAAAAAAAAAAAAAGGGAAAAGTTGAGAGAAAAAAATAATGGCTAGGAAAACGTTGAAATATTTCATTTAATCCAAAAAAGGAGTACATTTCATAAGATTTTTAAAAAAATGTAAATTTGATAACGAAAAAATATATTTTACATCAATTTTGATGTTTAGAAAAAATTAAATTATAAAAGATGGGCATTTTTCTTAAAAACTTGCAAGCTTTTGTTTCATTAAGATTTGATAAAATAAAAAAAATCCTTAAAAATTGTATACGGAAAAGAAAGGTAAAAAAAGCAAGCTTAATCTTAAGCAAATAAGGAAAAAAATACAATTTATTATTTGGTATATGAAATATATATATTAAAAGATAAATTCATCGAAATGCATTTCAGTTCGTCCAGGAATTAAATCATTTACAAGGGAGAATAATCACTCGGAAGAAAATAAACTTACAAATCATAAAAATGAAAATCCCATTATTCATTAATTTTAAATTCAATGCTTTAAGAAAAAATATTTTCAATATAAAAAAACGGAGTTGAAAAATTCTGAAGTGAAAGAAACGCAGACATATAAAGCAAAAAAAATTATTATCCATTTAGAGAAAAAAAAAGGGTTTATTAAACAAAATGAATTTAAGGTAAAAAAAAAAAAAGGATTTTATTTAATAAATGTAATTGAAATAATAAAAAAAATAATTGTAAAAGTACTTTTTTTATTTTTGATATATTTTTAGTCGAGTAGTAGAAACACTACTTACCGTGGAGGTAAGAGGCCACGTATAGACAGCAGCCTCAGCCCCTACTGGACTATGAAGTTTTAATTCCATTATCCTTTCTGTATGATCTTTCTTCCTATAGCCATCCGATGGTCAAATTACGAGCATAAAATGCCTGAATTTGACCATTTCTTTTACCTGGGTCTGACCCACATCCAGCAACCCACTGTACAACTCCGTCTCGATGATAGGGAAGCCGCTGAGATCACGTGACACGATGGCCGTCGCCGATTGGCTGCCTCGTTTTCATTCACTTTCGTCTTGCCGCATGGCGCTGTTGTTTAAACACGCTGCTTCTCTCTGACTCTGCGCTTCTTCAACATCCCGCTGGCTTTACTAGACGTGGTGCAAAAAAACTACACACTACTATTTTTTTTTAAAAAAAGAAGATAGGTTTATATCAAACGATCAGATTTTTATAAGTCAGATTTGATTTGATGCTGACTAAATATTGAAGAACCGATTAGCAAATGTTTCTGTTTCCTTACGATAAGGGCAGCCAGCCCGGCCCCAGCAGCCAGCATGTCAAATTCCCCTCCGGCCAGGTCAAATAAGACATTTAACCTGTTTATGAATTTGTTTCGAAGAAAAGATCTTGATGGCTTTTTAAATGAAGTACCATTCTTAAGAGCACACTCACTGTGGAAGAAAGTTCATAGGAGAAATATAAGTGAATTGAAAAATGAAGCAAATTAAATTTTTTCCATGTCGTGAAATGGCACGAGATGGATAGCACGCACGCACGATTGAATGCAATAGTAATCGTAACATATGGGTTGAAGAAATACGTTTCGTTCTAGTGCTCTTTTAAGTTGCTTCCATTTCTCCAATTACAGGGCTCTACAGACACATTTAATTTCAGTTGACCTTTGACAACTAAATATTTTCATTTACGTACTAGCGAAATAGAAAAGTTACTAGCCAAACCCATGAAAGGTTATTTCACTCTAATCTTATGCATAAACTAAAACCAATATTATTGGTATAGAGTACATTTACATTGTACTATTTTCTCTTCTATTAGACCTTTCATTGTTTAAATAATTTCATTTTGTTCGTTTTATTAAAAAAAAGGTTGAAAAGACATTTTTTCACTCAGTATTTGAAAGATTGTCAGTGAAAAAAACAGTCGCCAAAGGATAA
>JAYKTE010286819.1:0-11494 GCA_036873565.1 Xipholeptos notoides | reverse complement strand
CCTACTTTTCCCACTCCCCTTTTTGTTCATTTTTTTTATTTTTTTCTCTTCTCTTTTCTTTTTCTCTTTATCTCTTAACCATTCTAACTTTTTAATTTCTTCTTTTTCTTCCTTCAATGCTATCTTTAACTTCTTTGTTACTTGTTTGGTCATAAACTTTGATATTCTGTTTCCCGCCAATTCCTGCTATTTCCCGCCTTTAAATCCCATCCAACCGGTTGAAAGAACCACTTGATTGTTTTCTAAATAAGCTACATTCTAAACTAGCCGGTTGTTTATGTTTCCGTTGGCAAATAACTATCATTTGGTGTTCATTGATGTATGAGGGAAGTACATTGCAAAACCATGCATTTCTTCTCATCACTTCTCCCGCTATTGAGTTTCTATCTAATTTTACCTTATTTAAGGAATGGCGACTTTTTATCCATTACTCATTCATATCATCACAAGAAACGAAAAGGGCAACTGGACTAGCAAACAGTTTACTCTCCAAGAGAGTTTTCTTTAAAAAGGTTCATATACCAAAATTCTTATACGCACACACACACAAGCACGCGCGTGCACACACACATATATATATCACATAAAAAAAGTTTAACCATATTTAAAAAGAGTAATAATCGACTAAAATAAATTAAAAAAAAGAATGGATTATTCAATGATGGAAAACAGTTGGTTAAAATAATATGATGATTAAATAAAACCCAAACCGCTTTTCGTCCGACTACTTTTCAAGGGCACAATGTCTGAAGAATATTGACTAATTATGCTTTGACTTTTCGCGTAAATCGAAAAATGGGGAATATTGAGAGAAAAAGAATCAATCCTACCTAAACCCTTCCCAATAAGATCCTCCAATCAGATCTAGACGTAACTGGAGGTATCTCTGTTTGCACAATCGCCGAATCCGACAGTTTGCACCACGATGTAGGCTGATGTGCCCAGACAGACCGAGGCACGTGTTCTTATCTCCAGATGTTGAATAGTCCTGCATATATAGTCGTTACCACACTGTATTCAAACGTATAAATAATGTTACTTAATTGGATGATAAGCAGGACCATTTATGTAAGGCGAGAAAATCAAGCTTGGAAGAAAAAACATTTTTAAGGGCCAGGCTACTAAAATACGTAGAAATAAGAGACGAACATTGTGTATCTTAGGTAGGCCGTACATTCTCCGACGTTACAAACCCACTGGTTGAATAGCATTATGATCTTCTTAGGACATAAAATGTTGTGCCTACGAAAGAATTTGTTTTGAAGTTTGATTTCAGTGGAAACAGTGTCGTCAAAATCAAGGGAAATTAAACGAACAAATTCATTAGTATCATTTAGGATAAAAAATATTTTTGTAATGTAGTCTTGGCGGTCGAGAATAACTACGCCTGCACTTTTATCCAGTCCAGAAATATTAATATTGGGATTGGATTTTAATTGTTTAGAAGCAATAAAAAGATTTATTTGCCAAACAAAGTCGCGGGAAGAAATATTGCTTTCAATGAATTTATTAGCAAGTTCAGTCAGAAAAGACTTGACGAGATTTAAATTATTACAAGAGTCGTAACTTTTTAATTTGAGAAAATAAAATCTTAAATTCACTCAGGACTAAAGTGGTATCTGTTGCCTACACGAAGGGTGGAATAAGAAAAATAGATAAACGAATGCAGATAATACCCTGAAAATTATACTATTTTTTCTCCAAGTACAGATGCTGCACATTTTAGAGATTTTGATTTTAAAAACGCATTCTTAAAAAAAACATGCAGTAAATATTGTCGAATTGAATAAAAGACTGAAATATAATTGGTCATATTTTGAGACATTGTTAGCCGAAATGTCAGCATCCAAGTTGTAGATTAAAATTTAAATAACTAATTAATTAATGCAACCAAATTTCGCTGGGGAAAAATTTCGGAATATTTTCTTATGATCTTATAAACAATATTATCAAAAATCTCCTATCACTTTTACATGCTATTAAAAGTTTTTTTTTTGTCTTGTGAAAAGACAAGTTATAGATAAGAAAGCACTAAAATGTGTTGTTGATTGTCTGGTTTATTAGAAGTGTGTGTTAATTTAGACTCCCACTGATTTTGAGAATTTCTTTTATCACAAGATCATTAACACAATCACCATTGCCATAATTTGAATGAAAAAGAACTGCGAAACACTGAAAATATAGGACAGTTGTAATTAAAGTTAGCTTGATTATGCTTTTGATCCTCTCTCTGAGACTCATTCACACACACGCACTCACACAATCGGTTTTGATTTAAGTACATTTTAAGTTAAGTGCATTCAAAAAGTTCCCAGTGGCATAAGAAGAAAATGATAAAATATAATTTATTATATAAAAGAAAGTCTGACTGTCTGTCTGTTTGTCTGTAAATGACAATTGTTCCCTATGCACGCCCACATTTTTTCACCTATGGGCATAGAACTATAGTTAAGCCAATTCAACTTAAACATTTTCCCCTTAGAGGTCGTTTCATGTTCATCCCCTCCATAGACAGTTTAATTTTTCACACATCAGATAAAAAGATACCTTAACTACATCAATCATGAAAATACGCACACTCATAAGAACAATGACAATATGCAAAACCATTAGATTGCCTTAATTATTTTTAGCTAAAAAATTGAATGCCCTACCGATGGAGGGCTGTATTTATGTATGAGGCATTTTTGTCATGATAAAGAAATATAATCTATCTGAATTTATTGAATTTCAATTTTTGTATATTTACAAGCTTGGAACTCTTGCATATTCTACCATTATTATAATAATGACCAATGCGTATTTATTTATTTTATTTACTTACTAGCAGATTAAGTCGGCGTTGCCCCGCTGCTGGATTAATAGTTACATAGCTTAAAATCTTTTTATTCAATCTATATATTAGATACACCGGGCGATGCTCGGGCGTGGGATTAAACAGTTTCAACTTTGACCCAAATTTTAACTCCTTATTAGCAATTTTTTCCGGCTCCTGGCCAATTAAAAAGTTTTACCCAGGTCTAAGTACCCTATGTCTAATATTTAGGGTCTTTAGACACAAAATTGGCGGACTAGTTTGAGACCGAAAAGGATAAATCTTTCAATTTTGACCTCTTTGTAGATAAATTTCAGGTAAAAAAACCTATTACAAAGCTTGCTCCATGTTTGAATACCTACAATGTCACATTTCAAGTGTTTATACCCAAAATTGTCAGAATAGTTGTTATACACCGCAAAGAGAAAATCTTTCAAGCGTGACCCCAATATCGAAACATTATAAAATATTTCTTCCGATCTAAGATTTCAAGTGTTTACTGACAGATTAGTTTGGTAGAGACCGCAACGTTTAAATTTGACCCTATCTTTTACCCTTTAGCAGATATTCTTTATGGCTCAAAGCCAATGAAAAGTCCAAGTAACCTATATCTAAAATTTCGAGTATTTAGACCCACAATTGGCGGAGGAGTTTGATAGAGACCACAGACGTCAAACCTTTCAACTTTGACCCCTTACCAGCAAAATTTCCGGCCAAAGACGAATTAAAAAGCTTGTCGCGTGTCTGACAATGATGACATTTGATATATTTATTTATTTATATACTTTTATTTTAGGCTGTTCAAATGATACTACTTTTATTATTTTATTAGTATTTCATTCTGTAATAAAAACTTACTATAATTTTTAATATAATTTACTAACATTTTTAAGCCGTCAGTTATGACGGCAGGTGCATGCTAGTCCACTGTTAAATATGAATGAAAATTAAAACAAGACATTTTCTAGCACTTCATAAGAGAGATACAAACTTATGACTTTTCTTTTGTTTGCGAAAGGGCATCTATTTGATATGGCGTTTTTACTTTCTCTTTTTTAATTACTTTTTCAATATAATTCAGTCTCTCTTTTCATTCATTTTTTTCTGTCTTTTCTTTCTTCTTCTTTCTTAAATTTTCCCTAATTAAATATTCTCTTATTTCTTTTCCTCTTTGCTTATCTTTTCTTATTTTCTTCTTAGATTTTCTATAATTAATAACAAAATTTAATTTTTCTTTTACATTTATGCTCCCGTCTAAATTGGATATTATTTTTCTTATTTATTCATCTATTCCTTATATTTAATCTAGCATTTTCCTTTCTTTATTCCTTTCTTTTTGTCTTATTTTTCTCAGTTTCTTTTTTTTTTCTTACTTAGTATTTTGGCCTCCTCTTTTTCATTCGGATTTCTTCTCTCTTTCTTGTCTATATTTCTTAACTTCTTTCTAATTAACAACCACCCTCTTATTGCTTTTGAATAAATGAATATTCATACCTCGAATTCGTGGATGACCACTGACATTTATATCACTTGGCTTAGTGTTAGTTCTTTTATTATGATTTTACTTTCATACTCCTTACTATATTCAATACATATTTTTTATATCTCTCATTTCTATATCTTCAATATGATTCAATATTTTTCTTTTCTTAATTCTTTTTCTTTTAATTTTTTCTCGAGGAGTTTATTCTTTCTTGGTTTGTTATTCTTCTCATTTTGTTTTCTTTTTTCTTCAGATTTTTTCTCCGTTCTATTTATACTTCTTCTTCTATCATATTGTTTCATTCATTTCTTCTTTTTCACCTTTTTCAGTTTAAGTCAGTATTTCTCTTTTCATAAAAATGTTCCTCTATCTTCTTTTTATACTTTTTCTTTCATTAGATATTATATTTTTTCATCGTTTCATCTTCTTTTTTTCAATTTAACTCAGTCTTTTTCCTGTTCATTAATATTTTATTCTCTCTTTTTTAAAACTTTTTTCCTAAATAGAAATAACTTTTTTATTTCTTTTCTTCGAACTTTTATACTCCTACCAATATTAGATATATTTTTATTTTTATCTCCATTTCTATTTCTTGAATTTTATTTATATTTGTTTCCTTTCTTCGTTTATATTTTCTTATTTCTCTAAGCCTATCCATTTTCTTTGTTCTCTATCATTTTTTACACTTTTTCTTCTAATTTTTTCGGATTTTCTTCTTTATGCTTTTGATACTTTTTCCTCTATTTGATATGGGGATCTGTCGTCTACGTTTCTTCTTCTTTAATTTAATTCACTAGTTTTTCATTTCCTCTTCCTTTCTTCATTCTGTTCTATCTTTTTCTTGTTTCTGTCAGCTTTTTTTTCTTCATTCTCCATTTTTATTTTTATGTTGTTACTTCTTTTTTAATTCAGATTTTCTTCTCTCTTCACTTCTTATTTTCATCTTCTCAACTTTTTTCTAATTAACAAGCACGATTTCATTTCAGCCATTTTTGACCAATTTCCCCGCTTTATTTTTTCTTATATTTTTTTCTTCTTATTTTCATGCTTTTTGTTTGGACCTTAATTATCCTCCCATGTTGGCCATCATACTCATCACATACATAGCGACAATCGCTTTTCTTTGTCTTCTACGCTTCTAAGCCTGCAATAATTTGGCCTCCTTTTTCTCGCCACACACCACCAAAATCTCCTCAAATCTCCTCACATTCAAAACTCAACAATCATTAACCCTTCCATCCTTTCTAGTCTTTTTATTTATTTATTTTTATTCTTGGACCTTCGCCACATCACCGACATTTCTGTTTTATTTCTCCATTTAAGCTTCTTCTAATATCTAACTGAACTCATCAACGTCATTCAACTGACTTTTCGTTTTCTCATCTTTTAAGTCATTCGTTCCTTTGTCGGTCGGGTCATCGTTTCAGCCTCGACTCTCGTCATCCAGCGACCCAATACACTTTCCTTAGAGCAGCTGCTCCGGTTGTTCTTCGCTGAACCCCACCGCCCCAAAGATTTGCGTCCCTTCATCTTAGGTCGCTTTGAGTTCGGCCAGTAAGCAGGGAAGGAATGAAAAGATCTTGAGAGTTCTCAAAAGGTGCAATCAAGAAAGAATTTCTCTTGGAAGGTAACGAGGGGAGATCAGATCTTAAAAGGGGGCAAAATTTGGAGGAGGGAGATAAGAGAAAAATCCAATATACTAAGGGAAAGCAAGGATAAAAGCAAAAAAAAAAGGAGACATACGCACATATACAAACGCAAATACACTGACTCACACACACACACACACACACACACAAATATATATATGTATATATATATAAAGATAGAGAGAGATATAGATATATATAAATATATAAATATAAATATATATATATATATATGTATATATATACAGAAAAATATGTGTAAGAGAGAGAGAAATCAACGAAGGGGAGGGTTGATACATACATAAAATATATAAATAAATGTGTTTATATATGTATATATAAACACTCATATATGCATATATATATATATATATATAAATATATATAAATATATATAAATATTTTGATAAATATACTGATAGAGATAGCTAAGGATATGCAGATACATATATATATATATATATATATAGATAGATAGAGAGAGAGGGAGAGATAGATAGATATACATCGATATACATAGATAGATCTATATACATTGATTGATTGATAGATAAATAGATAGGCATAGAAAGTTACCTTTTGTTTCAATCTTTCTATCGGAGTAAAGGTTGTACTTAACTACTTTGCCAATTTTTGTTCTAGAGACTTAAATTTTGATATAGAATTAAAAAAAAAAACAATGGAATAAATTCGATTGTGTTTTGACCAGGAAAAACAGATACTAAGAAGTACAGCACGAAAAATTAGATCCTTGCAAGTTGGTAGCTTCCGCTTCTACAGAAAGGAAACCAAGAAAGGAAAAGAACTATTATAAAGAAAGAAATAAGAAATTAGAAATAAATAAAAAGAGAAATAAACATAAACCTCAATGAATAAAGGAAGGAAGGAAAAAGAGAAAAAATAAAGATAAAACAAAACGTAAAATAAGAAGAAAGAAAGAAAAATTATTAAGAAAAAATTAAAATTAGAAAGAAACATAAAACTGGATGAATGGCGGAAGGATGAAAAAATATAAAAAATAAGAAAAGAAAAAGAAAGAATAAGGAAAAAAGAAAGAAAAAAGAATGGTAAAACAGAAAGAAAAAGAAAGAAAGAAAAATTAAGGTAAAACAGACAGTAAAAAGAAAGAAAAGAAAGAAAGAGAAAAATAAAACAAAAAGAAAAGGGTAGAAAGAAAAATAAAAAGACAAAAAGAAAGATAAAGATGAAAGAAAATGGATAGAAATAAAGCAAAAAAAATATAAGACAAAAGGAAAAGCTAGAAAGAAGAAAGAGAATGATATAAAGAAAAAAGAAAACAAAAAGAAAAAAGTAGAAAGAAAAAATCAAGAAAAAATAGATAAAAACAAAAAATAATGACAGAATTAAAAAAAAGAAAGCTATTTTGTCCTTTATCTTTCAATGAAAGAAAATACGGTAACAGAAAAAAAGAATTAATTATATAAAAAAAAATATGTCAGAAGGAAGGTAGAAAAAGGAAAAACAAAACCGATTGAAACAAACCATTACAGAACTAAAAAAAAGAATGAAAGAAAGAAAAAAAAGTGAACTGTATAAAAAGGAGTACAAATAGAAAATAGATAATGATCTTAATATATATGCATAGACGCAGACTCAAAAACATAGACACATACACACACCTATATGAATTAAAAGTCTCTTTATACTTGATTTTATAGATTTTGGCGAAAAATATGTTTTATTTTTACGTTTCATACACGATAAATATAAGAAAATACTGTTCTAAAACATTGATCTCTGTAAAAATAACAATCATAACGATGAGGACAATAATCCAAAATTTGATGAACAATAAATCAATCTTCATCTCAGTGAAGTTAACAATAGTAAAGATGAGAACAAATGTCCAAAACTTCAATAATAATTATAAAGTCTCATCTCATTAAGGATTGAATAATAAAGATAAGAACAATAGTCCAAAAGTTTGATAAATAAATTATCATGCCTCATTTCATTAAAGATGCCATTAATGTAGATGAGACCAATAGTTCGAAAATTTGATAAACAAATAATAAATTATCTTTCCAGTTACATAAAAATGATGATAAAGCAGAGACTATTAGTACAATTGCTCAGTAAACATATATTCAAGCATTATCCAAGGATTCAAAAAGTGCTTTCTTTAAATGATTGTCTGAAAAAATATGAAAAACATTTTTTTTTCTAGAAATGCAAAATATTCAGTTTTAGAGTGTAACTTTTGGTAACGCTGAATATTTTAATAATTACAAATAGGAGCGAAATTGAATGTAAATGTTTAAAATGGATATGAATATTAATAGTGACTTGGAGTTCGTGATGAATAAGAGTGATATCAGGGTAAATGAATCATGAATTAGAAGAGACTACGAGTCACAAAGGCAAGCCAGATTCATAGAAAAGTCTAAAATTTATATAAGAATATTTTAGATGAAACGGGAAAAGAAAAAAATATAGAAAAAAAATAGGAGAAAAAAAAAGAAAATAAGTTCGCTGGGTAGAAATCTGAGTTGATCCCTCCCTAGAGATATTGAAGGCGTGTTCTTTATCGACCCTCTAGAGGTTTGTAAGAGAGGTCTTTGAGTGCTTCCACTTTTGCCCTTTCGGCGATCTAACTCGGCCACTGATCGTCAGTGCAAAGTCTTTGTGGGGACTGGTCTTATACAAAGTTCTTGAAGACAAATACAAATGTTCATATAATGTTAAAAGCACTCACAATCGAATACGAACTCTCAAATGTCAGTGTAACAAACACAACTATTCCGTTATCATGGCATTCTAAAGGTTTAAACAAATCTATTTTGTAGATATTCTGCTTAATTTTATGACTAAGACATTTGTTATTTATTTAATTACATTTGTATGTGTCTTTAAGATGCCTCGGGCTGGTGGGGCTCGTTAACTCAGAAAAGTTACTCATCTAGATGAAAAACAACATTGATTACAAAACACAGGTAAATGAAGCCCGCCAATTCAAGGGAAGCAATTCATCTAGTTTAAAGAAATCACTGATGAAAACACATAATAGATGAGGTCTATCAACTCAAGGAGAGTGACTCATTGAAATTAAAGATAGCACTGATTTAAAAACCCGGTTAGATGAGGCTCGTCAACTCAATGAGAATAGCTCGTCTAGATGAATAACAACAGTGATTCTAAAATGTCCTGTGCCTAACCTGATGTGGTGCTCGATCAAGTGTTTTTGTATATACACACACACACACATACACACACACACTGACATGCATACTACTACTTACATACTTCCACACACATAAATATACATATACTATGAACATACACATACATACTAATAATATAAACACACACACATATACACAGATTACACAGACAAACAAACGCATATACACATACTAGACGCACGCACATATAAATACATGACATGCGCATAAATACACATGTTACACACACAATGAACACATATACACATATTACATACACATTTACAAAAATATACGGCATACATATATATACACATATTACACGCCAACTATGTACAGAAATACATTCTGGAGTACAAAAGGAAGCTCGTTTTAACGGTACCTTTCTTTTTGTAGCTCTCCAACATTAAAAAACTAAGTTAAATATGTATATATATATATATATATATATATATATATATGTGTGTGTGTGTGTGTGTGTGTGTGTGTGTGTGTGTGTTTACCATGAATTGGAAAATCGAAAAATTTCTATTTACCTAGGGTACACAAAGGCTGGAGGGGATACTTTTTCGAATATTGGACTTCGAGTTCGAATTGAATGCAAAGATTCAGGAAACCATTGAGAATATGAAAATAAAATCCATGTCTCTTGCAAGGGTCCTGTCCAAAAGTTGGCATACAATTAGTTATTAGTAGGGCTGTGATAATATACTTTTATTAAAAATGGTATTGTCGTTACTTGACTATTTTTCGATTTTACCATTTCAAAAATATATATGTTAACGGCGTTTTTAGTTGTTAATGTAAAATTTGAATTCAGTAGAATTCTTGTGGAATTTATGAAAGAATATTCTTGTCATTACTTTACTATTTTGCGATTCTACCATTTTTTAATATGCTTTCATAAAATAATGTTCTTGTTGTTACTTGACTATTTTGAGATTTTATCATTTCTTTTAATTCTTTAGTTATTAGTAGAGCTGTGACAATATGCTTTTATTAAAAATTATTCTTGTTGTTACTTGACTATTTTGAGATTTTATCATTTCTTTTAATTCTGTAGTTATTAGTAGGGCTGTAACAATATGCTTTTATTAAAAATTATTCTTGTTGTTACTTGACTATTTTGAGATTTTATCATTTCTTTTAATTATGTAGTTATCAGTAGGGCTGCGAAAAAATGATTTTATAAAATAATATTCTTGTCACATCCAGGGCGATGACAAGAATATTTTTTAATAAAAGCTTATTGTCACAGCCTTACTAATAACTACAGAATTAGAAGAAATGGTAAAATCGCATAATTGTCATGTAACGATAAGAACATTTTTTAATAAGAGTATATTGTCACAGCCCTACTAATAACTACAGAATTAAAAGAAATGGTAAAATCGCAAAATTGTCAAGTAACGATAAGAACATTTTTTTAATAAAAGTATATTGTCACAGCCCTACTAATAACTACAGAATTAAAAGAAATGATACAATGGATGGATAGATAGATCGATAGATAGATAGAAGGATAGATAGATAGATAGATAGATAGATAGACAGATAGATAGATAGACAGATAGACAGAAAGATAGATAGATAGATATATAGATAGACAGATTGATAGATAGATAGATAGATAGATAGATAGATAGATAGAAAGATATACATATATATATAGATAGATAGATAGATTGACAAAGATATATAGATAGATAGATAGATAGATAGACAGAAAGATGTATAGATATATAGATAGATAGACAGATTGATAGATAGAAAGATATATATATATATATATATATAGATTGATAAAGATATATAGATAGATAGATAGATAGACAGAAAGATATATAGATAGATAGAAAGATATATATATATATATATAGATAGATAGATTGACAAAGATATATATATAGATAGATAGATAGACAGAAAGATATATAGATAGATAGATAGATGGATAAAGTTTATACACTGATAAAAGGCTGCCGATGATCTTTTCTTAAAATTCACTTAATGGAGTCTTCCTTCCTTCCTCCCTTCCTCCCTCCCTCCCTTCTTTTCCTTCTGAGTGCGAGTGTGGGTGCGAGTGTGTGGGTGTGGCTGTGGGTGAGGGTGCGGCTCTATTTCGGAATCGATCGACAAAGACACAAAGACACAAAGACACAAAGCATTTGATGGTCATAGATTCACCTGGATCTTTACATTCTGATCGATCGATCGACGCGGATTTCGTGAATATACATAAATATATATAGAGAGATCGATTCAGATTAAGGAGGAGATCGAAGGAGAGCAAAGAGAAAGATTTGTTTGGAGACGCTCTCTTTCGAATGCACACTCGATATCTCGCTTTGTCTCTCCCCCTCTC
>JAYKTE010286708.1:0-11498 GCA_036873565.1 Xipholeptos notoides | reverse complement strand
ATATATATATATATAAAATATAAAATAAATACCTATAGACGTTCACGGCTCCAATTATTTACCATTTTTTATCTATATATATATATATATATATACATACACATACTAGCAGTATTGCCTAGCCTTGCTTGGTGGTTGAATTTAAACCCTTAGTAGCTATTTTTCCAACTGAAAGTCAAATTGAATTTGTTCCACAGGTTCGAACACTAGCCATTTTGGAGTCCATAGGCAACAAACTCATGCATAGACACACACACAGAGACACACAAAGTTCCATTCATATATAAGTTATGTATATGTATGATTTTTATATTATTTATTTATTCAATATCATATGTGGATACATAGAATATAAAGAATAAAAACTTACCTTTTGTCATCAAACACAACTGAATAACTAAACTATGAATTTTTAGTCTTTATAAAATTGACTTATCAATTTACTATTTAGTTGACGTGTCATTTTTAAATCAACCAAAAAGAAGTTTTATTCATTATCAAATAGTCTGGTTAGATGTATATTTAAGAAATTGTATTAGATAGCTTTATTCAAGTAAAGGTAGTATTCACTATTTTGTAACCATTTTTAGTGTATTAGTCTTGCTAAATTGGAAATCTGAAAAAAGTTTGAATATATTGTAAACTTAATATCTTCGGACTATGTACTGAAACTATTTTTGCTTGCATGCTTATTTGGTTTGTTTTCCGGTGTATTAACCTTTTTAGGTATTTTAATGCCAAGAATAATCATTTATTGATAAAAATTCTGTTTTTCACACCTAGTATCTTCAAATAACACAAGGCACTATCTAATCTATAACTGGAGGGAATATGGGGATCCATACCTTTCCCAAGAGTATTAGTCCAAATATGAATGTAAACAGAATGACTTCGATTCAAACTTGTGTATTATGCTTCCGAAGTCCAACTGCCTATCCACTATCCCAAGTGGACTTCTTGAAACTATTTATATTCTTTGAATTATGTACTCAATATATCTTTGTAATCTTCTTGGCTCTAAAATTAAAATCTTAGATTATTACAAGAGTTGTTCCAAAAGTAATGCTACTTATTTTTTAAAGTTATTTTTCTAAAGTTAAGGACTACAAATATTTCCAGAATTTACTTTTCTACGTTGTCACAACCATTCTCAATGCAATTTTGCCAGCAATGAACAAGGCGGTCCATTTTTGCATCCAGAGTAATCTTTTTCAATCACATTTCTATCACCATTCTGAAATCAACAAACCCATATCCTAATTATGCTGATATCAACTGCATTGGCTTCGTTAACGTTCAACAGGTGCCAGTAAATGTTGGTTGGTTCAATTATTTCTGCAAGAAAGAAATCAATGAATCATCTCTGCTTCTGACACACATCTATGAAAGTAGTTGCTTTCTTAGAGTTTCATACTGTCAACATCTGCAACAGAATGATAAAACGTTTGAGAAGGGAATGCATAAGTTCAGTCATCATAACAATGTAATTTGCAATCCCTCTGATTCAATTGGGTTGAATAAAAAAGTAGGAGGCATTACTTTCGGGACAACCCTTGTATTAACAAATGAAACAGGCTTTTAATTTCCTTACTTTGAATTTAATGAATTTAATACATTACAAATATTTTCCATAATTAAAGGGAAGGTACTCCAATTGATATCTGTGAATATAATAAAACCACAGTTTTAATACATCCATCAAGGAAACTTTTATTGGTCTGTCTGAAAACAACTTTAGTAAAATACAAGCAAATAGGTTTAAATAAATTTTATGATATTTACCTTTTATATCAAAGTGATGATTTAGACATTGAATAAGTTGGGTATTTCAAGAAAATTTGATGATTCAATAAATCTGGATTGTCAAAAGACGATATATGATAGAATGAAAAGAAAAAGAAATTCCATCATCATTTTGAAATCTATGACCACAAACATCATTTATAGCTAATCATTTTCCTTGCTATTGATTATAAAAGATAAAACAATAAAATAAAAAAATAACCCTCAAAGAATTATAATAAAAATTCCCATTTGTATCTTCTTGAAAGTGATAACTTAGTCTGGTTCTTTGATTGCAAAGCCATTCAGGATTACTTTTAACTTTAATTTGTTTTTCTAGTTAGAGCTTTGAGTATTGCCAACATGATAAACAACTTGGTTCTTAGAATGCCTTTTCAAGAGAAGATGTTGGTTGGTTAGTTGTGTTTTATTGCATATCAATTTTTTTGTTCATTTAATACCAAGAGCAATCACTCTTTAAAAACTTCTTTGAATAATAATCAAATTATTATAACAGTAATTGCGCTATTTAATCTGTTTCTGGATAAAAACACTTTCCTATGTTTAATGGCTCAAAGGTAAACATGAGATTTTGACTCTTGTATTATGTTTCCAAAATGCAAAAACTGATCTTCCCCTTTAAAAAAGAAAGACTTCACCATAATTTTGAAAAACTGATTAGATTTTACATTAAAACCAAAATTTCCAATTTATCTTAAGCATGTAATCTGTGCTTGGAGAAAAATAATTCAACCCTCAGGGGAGTTTTTGAAATCATTTGCCCATTTTTTTTTCATTAGCCCTCAGTGTAGGTCACAGAATTAAGAATCTAGAGTGATATGGACCTTTAGGCCTGCAGACTAATACTAAAAGAACCTCCAATTTTGTAAATTAATAGAACTAAAATTAAATTAGAATCACTGTTTTAATGTATTATTTGAATTGAATTTAATGTAAATAATATGTTGATAAAAACAGTGGATCCTCAATTTTCTAACATCCTGGTTCTTTTACAAATTGTTATTCAAACCAAAATAAAGAAAGTTTTGCAATGGTTTTCGAACAAAATTTGGATTTTGTACTAGCCTCAGTAAATGAAAATGCGTAAAATACACAATGGGATACGCATCAAGAAAAAACAAGCGATGCAAGAATTGATAAAAATTAATAATTTTGATATAATTTCTATTTATAATGTTGATGTTTATTTATTTCATCATAATGTATACCAAAATTATAGGCATGATTCAAGATAATAATGGTTAGGAATGAAGTTTTGAAATGGATTGGAATGGATCAAAACTGTTTCTATTATTTTTTTATAGGTTAAATGGATTTGGATTGCGAAAAAATCACTTTTCGAACTTTGTTCCTGAACGGATTAAGTTCAAGAAGTGAGGTACCACTGTACCTAGATATTGAATAATTATTTGTTTCAATTTTATTAGAATTAGATTAAACATTCTATTTGTGATAAAATTAGATTGAGGTTTAAATATTCTGAAAAAGTCAAAATAATTGAATACATTTTTTTATTAGAATCTTATACCAAACTTCAATTTTTATTAATGCTTTATTTTTCAGCTCATAATTGGAATAATACCCTTGGGAAACGGTATGAATCCCCACTTTCCCTCCGGCTATCGATTAAATAGTGCATATTGTGTTATTTAAAAAATTATGTGAGAACAAAAATGAACGTTTATCAAAAAAATAATAGTTCTAGGCATTAAATGACCTAAAAAGGTTGATATGCCATAAAATAAAACAAACAACAAAGCTTTATTGTTGATTGTATTATTGTGTTTTATACTTCAATATTTTTTCATAATTATAACTAGAATTATAATCAAAATTAAACTTCATTTACTATTTTAGTGTATTATTAGTATCAACAGTAGTAGTATTAGTCTATTCTGTGACTAAAATTATCATTAACGTTTCCTATCTAAGAACTGCACCTACAGCAACTATTCTTATGGCTTTTATTATTGCTACTATTATCATTTGTACTTGAGCAGTAATAACTTTTCTCTAGTGAACAATCTTTTTTGATATTTCTAAAGCTTACAACAACTATCATTTGTGATTGTGGTTGATCAAAACTGGTTGCAAGAGATAGTGTATGGATTTGATTTTTGTTCCATACTCACTTCTCCTTCTATCATTCCTCAAAGCACCAGCTTCCAAGCAGTAGTGTGCCCAAATGAACAATACTTTTGCTGCACATGAAAAGCAATCTGTATTGATCAGCTGCTGTCCTTGGCTTGTATTTCTTTAAGTGGCACAACACAAAAAACAAACAAAAAATGCAGTCTATCAGAACCTGGAAGTTTTTCTACAAGCTTATCCCTGCTTTGCTTTGTAAAGGAGGGGATGGAAGGGGTTGGATAGCTTTAGAAAATCTACGTGGGTTTATAAGTAACTACCATTTAGAAACTTAACTTATTTATGTTCAAACTCCAGTCTACTAGTTTCTTGTACTTTAGGGTTTACCCTCGAGAAAAGGTATATATTAAAGTTTAGAAACTGGTTAAATAATTTAAAAAATTTTGTTTGCTGAGCCTTTTTTGCCAAAGGAATTTAGTTTATTATGTTCACTTTTAAACTAATACTCTTCATAAAGGTATGAATCAGCCCTACTTTCCCAACGATATAGGTTTGTTTTACTAACAATGCTCTAAAGATTAACTTCTTTAGAATAAGATGGGATCAATGATACACATTTTTGACTCGAGGAAAGTATGAAACAACCATATGTCACATTAAACTGAAGGTAGAATAGTTTTACTGAACAAATTCTACTAAAATAACCTAATAAACATGCAGCCAATCAATTAAACTCACAAATGGTCAAATATCCTAGAAAAAGGTATGAACCAACAAAGGGATAGAAGGTCAAAACCTTATCAGTTCCCAAATATTTGGTAGTTGAGTTATCATTTGTAGCTTAGATAACCAACCAATAAAAGGGTACAGATAACATAAACTACACTATTTGAGTTCAGTCTTGCTTTAAAACTTGAATTTAATCCATAGTAATTTAAGCATTTTCTCTGAATATCCCTCCTTTTCATATTTGAATGCAAATTTGTCATAATGTGCGTCTTTATGCTCTTTATACATTTCCACACTTTATATACAATGCCTGTCTAAAAAGTATCTGACCTTAGGCCAGAAAAAATATTTCACATACCTGATGGAGTTTGACCCTAATTCCCTTCAAAGTTGAGCCCTTGTGCTTGAACACAGCTTACTGATCTTTCCACTGCTGGAAACACCTCTTGAAGTCATCTTTTGGAATGGTGTTCATCACCACTATCATGTTCCGCATTATCTCTTTTCTACGGGATCCTTTCATTCTTGAATCGGTTGAACCACTTCTTAATTTTTATTACACCCATCACATTTTCTCCAAACACCTGCTGAATCTTACAAATTATTTCGCTTTAAAAATCACCAGACAAGGATTAGTGGGCTAAGTATGTGCAAGCACAAGGGGCCTACTTTGAAGGAGATTAGGGTCCAAACCCAATCGAGTATGTGAAATATTTTTTCTGGCCTAAGGTCGGATACTTTTTAGACAGGCCTTGTATTGGGTGGGCGCTGGAAGACTGAACAATTTTAATCTAAAATAATTTTTGCAAAAACAAATTTGTATTTAATCCAAATAGTTTATTCCAAAGATATAAGCTTAGAATTCATGTCTTTCTTAGTATGAAAGATAATGTCTTTTAAATGACTACCATTTTCTTGCTCACTAAAAATTGCCCTTTTCAGAGCATTTTCCATCACTGAATGCTATGATCCGGCTCCAAGAGATGTATCTCACTTCGAACATTTTCTTTTAGCTGCTGAATCATGAGAGAATTGTTCAAGTAAACCCTCTGTTTCGAATATCCCCATGAATAATCTGGAGCAGTCAAATCTGGTGAATACGGAGACCATGAAAATTCAGCATTTTTGTTCTAGGTTACCATTTTAAACTTTAATAATGATTAATTAAAACAAAATATGTAAAAAAGTAAGTTGGCATGTTAAACTTCCATTGTTCTATATTAGTAAAAAATTGATTATCATATCTTTTGTAAAAATGATTTTACTTTAAAATCCTTCAGTCTTCCAGCACTAACCCTATATAAATTTGATGGTATTACTTGTTACCCTGAAAATTTCTCAAGGAAATTCATCTTTGCATTTCTCATATCTTTAGCTACCTCTTACTTACTAAAAAATTGATAAATGTGAGTGTACCTTAAACTTTTTTCAATTCTGTTATTTTCATAAAGAATTTTTTCATTGGGGGGAAAAGAAATATTGAGTTATTTCCCTTGACTTTATTTTTCTAGTTTGAATTTAAAGATTGAATATATATATAATCATATATTTCCATGTTTGTTCACTTTGATGCTGGTCAGTTGATAAGAACAGAGCATATAGGCCGTGTTTCCACTGGAAAAAAAGATCTAACAGCTTGTAAAAGCAGTGGGCCTAATTAAAAAAAATATTTTATATAAAAATCATAAGAAATTTTCCGTAACTTTTTGGAGGGTAATAGATGGTTTAGCTTCAATTTTTCATTTTTATTTAAAGTTTATAATGCTAATATGAGTTTATTTTAAGATAATGAAATATAGATGTTTACTTCTGTTTAGTGAATAAATAAATTTTACATACATGGATGTGCTTTATATTAAAATAGTTTCCTAAATATGAATATTTGACCGGGAAACAAACTAAATCATATTAATACAACAATTTGAATGCTAATGTTAATTCCTCGTCAAAAATTGCTTATGAAAATATCTTAAATTTTCAAATCTTGCTGTTTGCTTTTATATAATAGACAAACAAGTAAACTTATAGTCTGTGTTATTACCTGAAAAGAAATCCTTTTTAATAGCATGTACAAGTGATGGGTGTTATTTTTTGAAAAAATTGTGTGAAAATTCAAAAGAAATATTTTCGTAACATTTTCAAGGCAAAATTTGGCTGCAGTAATTAGTTTGTTTTTTCAATCTTAATCCACATATTGAATGCTGAAATATTGGTTAGCTTTGTCCCAAAATCTGTCTAATTACAATTCAGCTTTTTATTTAGTGTGACAATATTTATTGCCATCAATGATGCTATTATTAAAGCTTAGGGTTGTTATTATTAAATTCCCAAAAATGTGCATCCTCTGTGCTTGGGAAGAATAGTATAATACTCATGGGATTATTTGCATTTATTCAAAATCATAAGGTAAATGAAAATTGAAAAGACATACAGGCAATATCTGGTACCCCTACTAGCATTAGTATATTTATGGCTATTACTACCTCTTCAGAGGAGAAACCTATGTTTAAAAGCTAGTTAGTTGTAAGCAACCATATACATACAAATAGCTTTAAAATGCTTGTTTCACCTTTGCAATTTTTATTACATAAATGGTATATGAAAGGCTCAACTTTCATTTAATGAATATAGTGAAACTTGTTTACTTGCTCAGTTGCCACTATTAGAAAATTTATGTTCTGACTAGACCAGCCTTTGACCATCAAACCTTGTTATACACTTGATCTAACTGAAAGATGTTTCTTGTTTTGAAATGTACAGTTCATATAAATCTTTTTCATGGCTTGATGTTCAGTTTGCCTGTATTTAAATCTTTGGCCACCATCATATGTGATTCTTATCCAAATAATTGATTTTCAGTCATCCTTTTCCTAGCCTAAAAGTCTGAAGATTTTCTTTAACAATACAGATCCATACAAAAGCTGAAATAATGGTTTTTATTATGCGAGAATGAACATTTATGACAGACATTAAATTTATCTTTTGAAGTTAATGAGGTTTTTACCCAGAATATTTATTAGAAAAATAATTTCTTTTTGGCACAAAGAAATATTTTTGTTATGTCTTAAGGTTATCTTTATTGTTATGATAAAAATTAATTTTTGAGTTTCTCTTGTTTATTTGTTCATATGCATCTGAGTCAGAGATCTAGTTTATGCAATTATTCATAGATTTGGTTTTGATAGCTCTTAAATACAAGCACACTTGTTTACACCAATAAAATTTTCAACAGAGTATGTATGATAGATATATTGCATATTTTCTGTTATTTTAGTATGTTATGCATTTCTAAAGATTATGTACATAAAGTCAGTGGAGTTTTTTTAGGGTGAGTAATCTATAAATTCCCACAATAGCCATTATCAGAATTTCTGAACTGTAAGGAACCAGAGTCGGTTAAGCTTTCTCTTTCTGTCTCTTGTCTTCCTTCTCTTATGATTTACTTAGTTTTATTATCCATTACTTTACCTAATGCTGTAACTTTAAAGGTTTACTAAATGAAGAATAGTAAAAAAAAGAAAAAAACAGGTCGGAAAATCAAAAGGTTTTCTATTTAACTTCAACATAATAAAATACTTGTCAGGTGTGTAGAAGGAAATGGATGCTAAAAATGAACTACAACGACCGTTCCAAAAGAAATGCCACCTATTTTTTAAGGTTATTTGTTAAAAGTTGAAAAACTATGAAAACAGGTGTAATACCATTAAAACACCCAACCTTTTATAGTCCAGAATTAATTTTTTTACATAGTTACAACCATTCTCAATGCACTTTTGCCAACGATGAATGAGGCAGTCCATTTTCACATCTGAAGCATGCTTTATCACTCACATGTTTGTCGCCACTCTGAAACTGACAAACTCATCTCTCAACTGTGCTGACATCAACTGCATCGACTTTACAAACATTCAACAGGTGATGGTAAATGTTGATAAGTTCAATTTTTTCTGTATGAAATAATTCAATGATGCATCTCTACTTCTGATGCACATCCATGACAGGGGTTGCTTTTTAAAAGTTTCACACTATCAATATCAGTAACAGAGATGAAACTTTCAAATCATGAATAATTTCAGTCAACATAACAATGAAATTTGCAATCTCCTCTAATCCATTCAGATAAAATAAAAAAAATAGGAGGCATTACTTATGGAACAATCCTTGTAATTAGACTGGATGAATTTACTCTCTTTTCCAACAGCACTCAAGTATTTATGAACAATTAGACATACTCGATAATATTTGTAGCAATGAAATATAACACTTAATATCTCACACATGCTGTTTGCATGATCATTGTTTTTCCCTTAATAACAATTTCTTGTGACATCTCTCCAGTAATTAAGATTTTAAAAAAGCTTTAAATCTTTTTCTCTTGTTTTATTTTTTGTGCTGTTTATCCATTATTTAATTTTCTTTTGAAATCCATGGAAAAAATATTCAATTAAACAATCCCTATGGCAATAAAGATAGCCAGCATATCAATCATGGCAGCAGTAATAACAGATCACCACCATAACTGAATAAATCATTATAGACTCAGTTGCTCAACAACACTTTTGCAAAATTGATCTTTCATTTAGCAAGACATGTTCAGTACAATATTGGCAGTTCTGATCAACAGAATATTTGCATTGATTTTTGTGGCTGAACTCTTTCATGATCTTACTGTGTATTTCTCTTTAAGTAAAATAGTTTCCAGTAAAAAAAAGAGGAAATAATACAGAGACAGAATGTGTGAGAGTTCAATAGATTCAATTACCCTGAATATATGATTAATTTTTTTATGTACTAAAACATTTACTTTTAAAAGAACAAATTTGATCATGTGTTAGTGTCTGTCAACTATATCAAAGTATGCACCATCTATATTCAATTATATAAATCTTAACAGAACCTTTTTGTTTACTATATTACATTTCATAATCAGTGTAGTGCTTAGCCACATTGTGGTGCAATCCCCTGCATTACATACAGCCCTGCTCATAATCCTATAGTAAGACAATGGCATATGGATTTGTTGTATATAAATTCAAATGCCAGCCAATCTTTTACATTAGTCTTTTATGGTTTATACTCAGCAGTACTAAAAACATTTGACTAGTGAAGTATAATTAATATGATGTGATACAAAGCATAAACATCAGTCAATACAGCCATACAGAACTCATAAAATACTGTTAGCAATAACAGTCTGTAATCATACTAAATTTCAACCATTAGTTAAGAATTTTCACTTCTCTATTGTATAGCATAACTACAATTATCAATGACATGGATGACCAATGCTTTAGGGTTTCATTTGTTCTGCCATTAAACCTATGGTTGAGAGGGTTGATAAGTGGATTCAAACATTTTAAATTGGTATTAATCTGAAAGTGAACACAATATAACCAGTATAGTTCTAGGTTATTAACCCAGAAGATGAATCTTTAACCATTATACAATGTCTATCTAATATAAGTGTCATTCCAAAAGTCATGCCTCCTATTTTTTATTCCACCCAAATGGATCAGAGGGGACTGGAAATTGCTTTGTTATGATGACTGAACTTATGCATTCATCACCAGAAAGTTTAATTTCTCTGTTGCAGATATTGACAGTGTGAGATTCTAAGAAAGCAACCCCTTTCATAGACAGTATCAGAAGCAGAGATGCTTCATTGAATTCCACTATTCAGAAAAAATTGAACCAATCAACATTCACCGGTACCTGTTGAACGTTTATGAAGCTGATGCAGTTGATGTCAGCACAATTAGTAGATGGGTTTGTTGATTTCAGAGTCGCGATAGAGATTTGAGTGACAATGTGTGCTTCTGACACAAAAATGGACCACCTCATTCATTGCTGCCAAAAGTGCATTGAGTATAGAGATTACATAGAAAAAATAAATTAAACTTTTAGGTCACAAATGCATAAGTTCAGTCATCATAACAATGCAATTTGCAATCACTTCTGATCCATTCAAGCAGAATAAAAAATAGGAGACATTACTCTTAGGATGAACCTCGCATTAGGTTTTTAATGCAAAATAATTTGCCGATATATAATATGTTCAGATAACCTATAGATTAGCTATGTTTTAAAAGAATTTAATGTTTATAAAGTCATGATTACACTATATTATTTACTTAATTTGTAATTAAAGAACATATATATGTATAGCATTTAGCTTGTATAAAATGGAGTGGAGCATTTTTATATTGAATTTTTCGATCTAAAATGAATGTTTTTTTGGCCATTTAAACGTATCTTCCTCTTAAAGATTAAGCCAAAGAAAAAATAGAATTGCTCATAAACCAGACAGTTTTATACTATATGATTTTTTAAGTAGTTTAAAATTTTCAATAATGAATTCACATTATATTTATTGATTTTCAGTTCTGTCGAATATAATCACGTATACACATGTATACGTGTATATACATATTATATATATACATATATATATGTATATATATATTGAGATTGCAAAAAACTTTCCATTATTTCTATTTTTGTTCTTGTTCTTTTAATAGTAAGACGTTTTTAATCACATTAATGCATCAAGAAAATCTAGTTTTATTTATGATCACTTACTTCTAAACACTGGTTTTATTTTAAGATGCAATGAACACCAAACTAATTTTAAGACAAAGCTGAATGAATCCATTTTGACAGATTTAAAAATTAAGAAAAAGTATGAGTTGAGAGTTTTTTTTTACATTTCCATCCCATTAGTTGAATAAAACTGAACACCACCTTAATGATATATGTATATATATACCCAGGTTAGTGTCTGGGGGTGTGGTTAAACCACTTGGTAGATGCACCCTTAGTCTTTGGTAAGACAGGCATCTAGGAGAAGGAAAACTCTGAAGTAAAACCTGAGGTCTGTT
>JAYKTE010286597.1:0-11499 GCA_036873565.1 Xipholeptos notoides | reverse complement strand
GAGATTGCATTGTGGAAAAATCTCCGTGCCCGGACAAGGGTCCAATGATCGCGGATCAAATAGACGGCGTTGTGGAAAAATCTCCGTGCCCTGACAAGGGTCCAATGATCGCGGATCAGAGTCCAAAGGCCAACCTCTTGAACTCTTCAGACGAAACTCAACACGGGTTGACTTCTACTCTCGTCAAGTCCTCTACAAATGCTCTGAATTCCACGGACAAGGATTTCAAGATGGATTTGGTGAACCCTAAGAGACCCCCTAGCCCTGTAATTAGGAATTACCAAGATGCTGTGACCCCTAATTTAATTGCCGGGCCACAAAAGGAGTCTGCTGTGCGTGAAACCCATCAACTAACCGGAGGAGACGAGAAGGATTTAAAATTTGAGAATCTTCCTCAGGATCCAAATACCGATTGTAGACCACATGGCATCGTATGTGAGTCTACGGAAACGGTCATTGGTGTTAAAAACAGGCCGCAGTTTGATAATCCGGAGGTCAAGCTGTCTTCCTCCTCCTCCTACTCCTCCTCCTCTCATCCTTCCTCCGGAGGTTCATCGAAAACCTCGGAGGAGCTAATAAGCCTAACAACCACTGTAAATCCAAAAGAATCTGTGATTTCTCCGAATCCTGCCCTGAAGACAAATCTATTGGTTGCAAAGGACGTTTCTCGTCCTGCGGCAGACTCCGCAATTTTGAAGTCGGACCCAGAGAAACCCGTAACGCCAACGAATACCCCCAAGGCAGACTTTACTCGCAATTTTGAAGCGTCAAAAGAGTCGGTCCCAGTTGTTCGAGAAACCAGCTCTTCTGTTGACGGCGACTCAGCCGAAGCTTTACAACCTGCTGGTGCCGCTGTTTCAGACTGCAAACCCGGGGCCGTAGTGGCACCAGCGAGCCAAGTCTCTGAGCTGTCTGCCAGGAATGACCCCTTAGAAAACCCCCCGCAGAAATCGACTGTTAATGATCTGACCCGTTCAAAATTCATTTCAGCCTCAATAGACCCCGCTCTACCTCGTACCCCCCGACTATCTGCCGTAGCTGGGGACCAGACAAATCTGCCCCCCCAGACTGCTGGGGGCAAGGAGAGAAACCTATTTGCATCCCTCTCGGACTCTGACCGATCGCAGTACGACAAGTCTAGATCCGTTATCAAAATAGCCCCCAAAGCCGAGGCAGCTGTGACTCAGCCGTCGTTTAAGAACCGGACAATCCTGTCGTTGCCTAGCAACCGGCACCCAACGGAGCCTCCGCACAGCGAAGAAAATCCTCTATCGTTGCACGGTAACCAGCATTCCTCCTTGCACCCGACGGAGTCCTTGCCCAGGGATGAAACTCCTTTAACAACTAGTGCAATTGTGAAACCAGGATCTGGAGCCATCACCTCCACGGCTCCATCCCACTCTAGGTCTACCATCAATGCCTTAACAGTCCCATACAAAGATCTACCGAAAGCAGATTTTTCCGTGGTCTCTCTTCTGAAGCATGAAACCTCAGTTCTGGCTCCCGCCACGTCTTCTGAAAAGGTCGAAGCGATGACTAAAAACAATCAACCAAAGACCTTGACAAACTCCGACAGTTTGTCGTGTCGGCCCGCGAAGAAGGACCCTCCTGAGAAAAAGACCCCACCCAATTCACCGAAGCCGCTAGGGTCGTCTCCGCTAGCGACCCAGGCAAAGGACGGTGATAATAGTCAGCTGTCAGATAATGAAAATTCCTGCCCAAAGAAAGTCCCTAGTTCGCACATCGTCTCTACATCCGCTGATGCGTTAACTCACGCAACCGAACGCAAAGGGACCGAGGGTGTGGCGGAAATATCAACGCACCCTGAGGTCCTCCCCGTGGCCTCTGACGAGACCCCCAACTTGAAAAATCCCCAAATTGGTCTACCAGCCCCTCCGCAAGACAAAGAAACTCCTGAGCTGTCGGCTAAAGATCACGCTGGCTCTGTTTCTGTAACGGAGGTTTCACAAACTCTGGGAAAACAATCGTTTCTGAAGAGCTCTGAACAGCAAGTAATCGACAAGAAGTTAAGCACGCCAGGGCCTGTACAACCTCTCGCTAATTCTTTGGATAGCAGGGTTAATACATCCCCAAAAAAAGAATCTGATGCTGGTTCGTTAGGAGATACAGGGGGATCAGGGGTTGCGAATCGTGATTTGGAATCTCAGAATAATAATAATAATAATAATAATAATAATAATAATAATAATGATGCGGTAACAGAATGTGCGAAAGAAGGTGGGGTGTCGACAGAGAGAACGGAAGGTCCGGATGAGGGTGCAGTTTCCGAGGTGGAAAGCGGGGCGCCTTTGCTTCAGACTGGATCTGAAACACTTCGGACGAAATCCCCCCAGGCTTCTTTTTCGGGGGATGCAGAACAACGGGGCGTGGTTGTTGGAGTTACTCCCCCAGAAACCAAGCCCTCTGCCTCCTCAAAAGGTTCCGTGGATGTTTCTGACCCTGAACCCCCGAAATGTCAACCTCCAGTGATCCTCGGGGACGGGCCGAGGACATTGGATAACTCAGGGTCAGGGGCCGCAGGGAGTGACCCAGAGGGCAAAAAGAAGTTCGACGAGTCAAATAAGAGCAGCACGGGTGATAAAGGCTCGTCATCAGAGAAAGGCGTGGTTGCTGGTCATGTTAGTCCTGGGCACCAAGAAACCAAAGATCAAGAAGTTGAAACTAAAACGGGGTCACAGGGCCCCACGGAAACCGATATTAAACCCCTTGAACTTGTTGCCCCCTCGAACCATCCAGTAGTGGAACCTTCTGGAAGTTGTGAGCCAGAAAATAACGACGGTGATAAGGCTTTAAAATCTAAGGAACAAATAACTCCTGTTGATGCGCCATCGGTTGAGTGTGACTCTAAGCCGTTAGTTAAGAGCTACCCTCAACCTACACTCAAGAGTGATGCAAAGCTTTCACTCGAGAGTGACGCCAAGCCCTCACTCGAGGTAGACGCCAAGCCTTCACTCGAGATCAGTCCAAATCCCCCACTCGAGAGTGACAACAAGCCCCCACTGGAGAGTGACACCAAGCCTTCACTCGAGACCGATGCCCAGCCCCCACTCGAGGCCGATACCAAGCCCTCACTCGAAACCGAGGCCAAACTCTCACTCGAAACCGAGGCAAAGCCCTCACTAAAGAGCAACGCCAAGCCCTCACTCGAGAGTGACCAGGAACCCTCAGTTGAGACCACTACAAAGCCTCTAGTTGAGGGGGAATCTAATCCCCTAGTAAAAACCGACCCTAAATTCCCACTAAAAAGTGACACTCAGGTTTCAGTTGGTAATGAAACCCCACTCCAAAGCTTATCTGCAGGGTCCGAACCCCTAAAGACTACCCCAGGTACTGAAGGCACGGGCACTACCCACGCAGCTTCAGCCCCAGAATCTGTCGAAAAGGGACCGCCCGAGTTGGAGCGGGTAATCGCAAAGTCAGATGGAACGCAAAAGGAGCCCCTGGTTCCAACGGGGGATAAAACTTTGAAAAATGACATTAATCAAGAATCCGTGCGTGAAACTACCAAGGAGCAGGAAATTGTGGCCGAAACTGAAGAAGCTAGTCCCCTTTCTGTGACGGCCACAACTTCTAAACCAGTCGGTAGTGCCAGTAGTCAAAAGAGCTCGGAAAGTGATAACTGTTCGTCTGAGAATAAATCCAACCCGCTTGCATCATCATCATCATCATCGTTATCATCATCATCAATGTCGTCATCGTCACAAGATCCGGCGGGTGATGTTGAACGAGATAGCACGCCCGTCCCGACACGGCCTGACTCCTCGCAAACAGACGCAGACCCATCCAACAAGGCGGATCTTTCGGCCCTTAAACCAAAGACGTGCCCAACTCCGGTAACCGCCGGAGAAGCGCCAACCCCCTCGGGCGGGTCGGAGCCATCGGCTACCGAGACCCCCGACCCGGAAGGGGAGAAGAAGAAATCCAGTCAGCCCGATCCTCGCGAAGTCGGTGATAAGGACTCCCCTTCAGAGAAAGATGAAGCCGCTGACCGTGTGAGCCCTGGGCACGGGGCAAAAACGATGGATGAAAAAATGGGGGACGAAACCGATCGAAAACTCCCCCCCTCTTCCGAGAGTCCGAGAGAACCCTCGGGAGTTCACAAGCCAGAAAGTAACGACGGTGATAAGGCGTTAAAGTCTGACAATAAAATCAACCTCTCGTCGGTCGTCGAGCCTCCCCCTACTCCCTATCCTCCCCCCTATCACTCTCCGAAGCAGGACGCCACCGACGGCAACGCTACCACGCAGGGCGAGGCCAGAAACAGCCTGTCCCCCTCGGCGCTCTCGCGACCCAAGGTTTTGACATGTCCGTCGTTTGTCGTCCTCGACAACAGCTTTGTGTGCGTCCTCTGCTGTCAGATGTGTCAAAGCAAGCGGACCTTTCAGGCTCATGTCTGGTGGCACTTTCACGTGTGCCGCAAGCTGTGCAGCCACTGCTCCTCCTCCTCCTCCAACTCGCAGCCGAATGCGGATGGCGACGCCGGTCTGTTGCAGCAGCCTCAGAAGAACAAGTGCCCTTATGTCTTGGACGTGATGCTGAAAATCTGCCGGGCGCGCAAGAGGATACACCGCTCGATGGTGCGCCTCGACAACAACGCCGCGGACCAGAGCAACCGCGAGAGGGCGTTCGCGGAGGACGAGACCGACACCGAGAGCGTAGACCTGGACTACGAACTGGACGACGGCGGTAGTGGTGGCGGAGGTGAGAACTTTGACAAGGCCGCGGACGGGTCCCCACCCCAGCAGCTGACTCCGCCCAGGGTGGGCAACCCCGGGGATGCGACTGCGTCTGCGCAGTCGGGGGGGGGCGCCGACCAGAAGGCGCACGCGGGCCTGACGGACGACAGCAACAGCATCTTCGCGCCGGCCAACGTCGACTACCTCCGGTCGCTGTACTCGAGCGGCGGGGGGGGCGGCGGCGGCGGCAAGAGGCGCGCCAAGAAGACGTCCTCCTCCTCCGGCTCGAACAACCACCACCACCACCACCATCACCACCACCACCACCACCACAGTTCCTCCTCTTCGTCTTCCTCGTCCACCTCCTCCTCGATGATCCTCTCGTCGTCGCCCTCGTCGGCCTCGGGTGGGGCCGCCGCCGCCACCCCCCACAAGAAGGGCAGCTTCTACGTGTGCGGCTTCCAGTACTGCGCGTACTCGTGCATGAACTGCCTGCAGTTCCGGCTGCACCTCCAGCAGTGCCACAACTTCGAGACGGTGTTTCCGTGCTACCACTGCGGCCAGACGAACTACTCGAAGGACGACCTCATCAAGCACATGTACAACCACTCGAACGCCCGCGACTTCCTCCTCTTCCGGTGCTCTTTCCCCAGGTGCCGTTTCGGCACCAACATGCTCCAGGAGTTCCATGAGCACAACAACATATTCCACGTCGGCGAGCTGGTCTTCGATTGCTTCTACTGCAGCATGGAGTTCTCCGAGCTGTCGCAGCTGCTCAACCACCTGCAGTCAAATCTTCTCAAGTTTGTGCAGTGTCCGCACTGCACGGTGAAGGATCGTAACCGGCGAACGGTCCTCAACCATATCTCGACCGAACATCCCCTGAAGCCCAAACAGATCGTTGTTACCAGCCAGGTGGTGTGCAAGAAGAAACAGACTGTATCCTCCCCCGACCAGGGAGCCGAGCTCCCATACCAGCAGCTTAACATCCATCGCAGCCTGTCCGAGGAGCGTATCCTTGAATGCATCAAGTGCGGGTTGCTCTGCCGAAATATCGCCACACTGCGCAGACACTCCAGGGTCTGCTTGAAGGATGCGCTCTCCCACAAGAAATCCTTTTCCTCGTCTCCGAAGGAGAATCATTGGACTCTGGTCTATTCGTGCCAGTGGTGCAGCTTCCCGGCTTCATCGGACACGATGCTCTTTCAGCACACTGTCGACCAGCATCCGGGTAAAAACGCCAACTTTGAACAGATCGAACTGAAGGCTTCCAGCCACCCCGGGAGCGACACCCGGTTGTCGAACTCCTCGTGGCTGGAGGCGGCCAAGAGCGGGGCCTTCATTTGCCCCTACTGCAAAGTGGCGTTCAACAACGAGAGGAACTGGAGCGAACACATGGAACGCGAGCACAACGGGGACGAACACGACATGGGCGGTGGCGGCAAGAGCGTCCTGGACAACAGCGAGATGAAATATCCGTGTGACTTCTGTGAATTTAACGGCACGTCCGAGCAAGACCTCCACGAGCACCTGCAGGTCATGACCGCCTCGGAGGGGCCCGACGGTCTGCACCGGAAGGTCGTCGACCTTGCCAACATCACCCCCAAGGTTACCCTTTTGACCGACACCAAACTCACCGTGAGCAATGTCCTGTCGTTTAAGCGGTTTAAGCGCGACCCGAGCAAAAAGATGAACAACGCCTATTTCAAGTGTTCTGGCTGTCACTTCCGTAGTCTGAGCAAGTGGCAGTCCCTGCGGCACGTCAAGCACTGTTCGCTTGCCAAGCGGCGCCTGTCGGAGTACATCCGTAAGCGCAACGCCATGAGTAACAGCACTACAGACCATGTGAAAATTGAGCCCGGTATTGATATGGACCTAAAGCCGCTGGAGACCGACGAAGAGGCCCTGGGTTATTTATCGGCCTCCTCGCCATCCTCGGACCGACCGAAGACAGGCCTGGACGATATCCGCTACGAATGGAGCCCCAGAATGATGTCGTATATGCGGGACAAGCAGATGAATCTGATGGCCAAGGAGGGAATTCTTGACTGTACGGACACCGAGGGGTATCGTTGTTCGATATGCCGTCACACAGGCAAGACGATGATAAACATCCGGCAGCACCTCTGGAAGACCCACCTGAAGCTAAAGCCAGTCAACTGTCCCTGTTGCCCCTTCACTTCGTGGAAGAACTACACCCTGGAGAAGCATAAGATCAGTAAGCACCAGCACTCCCATCCGAACCTATCCGATCACGAAATGAAAAGCCTAGCGCAGAATCTCCAGAGCACGACCGACGGTCTCGTCGAATGCCAACTGTGCTTCTACAAGAGCCCTAGTTCCTACAAAGTGCGTACGCACATCTGGCGAACCCACATGCACCTGGAAATGAAGCAGTGTTCGTTGTGCGCCTACAAAAGTTGGTACCTATACCTCATGAACATGCACCAGCTGTCCAGGCACAAGGTCGACAAATTAGGTGTCGTTGACCAGAAAGCGATCAAATCTGATATCGGCAAAGAGGAGGAGGAGAAGGAGGGTGGCCTATTGAAGAGCATGGCCGAGGACATCTGTAACCCCCTTGGGGACAGTGGCACCATGTCGGACGAGGACATGAGCCTCTCGGCGAAGGGGTTGATGAAGAAGAAATCGGGAAAAAGCAAGTACGAGTGCTGCATCTGTCAGTACGAGTGCACCCGGATAATGATCATGAAGATCCATATATGGAAGCGGCACCTTAATATCAAGCAGAGGCGGTGCGCCACCTGCCCGTACGTCTGCTGGCTCAAGAGCCGCCTCGGGCAGCACGTCTGCCGCAGCGGGGCGTCGGGCTCCTCCAAGAGGGCCGGGAGCGGCGGCCGCGACAATGAGGACGATGGTGGTGGTGGCGGTGGTGGTGGTCTTGACGACGACGACGGTAGCAGCGCGCTTGGCCCCGGGGGGGTCAAGGCGTCCCGTTGGGTCATCTCGAAGACGGACGAGTTCGGCTGCAAGCTGTACATAAACAAGAGCAAACGCCCCCGCCTGTCGATGGACGACGCGGGCCAGCCCCTGCCCAAGAAGTTCCGCTCGATGTCGGACAGCGGAGGGGGGACGGCCTTCGGGGGGAGTGGTGGTGGTGGTGGTGGTAAACTCGGGGGCGGTGCCGCAACGGCGCATCTCTCGCGGGGCAGCAAGAACTTTTCATGGATCAGACACAGCCGTGAGAACTCTGTGACGCAGTCGTTCTTCAGGGTCGGACACCGGAAACTGTTTGCGCGCACCACGGACCGCCTGAACCAGATGGAGATATTCACGTGCATCTACTGCAGTTACAAGTCCTGGAATATGGAGGCGATGTGCCACCATAGTTATAAACATAAACTTCAGTGTGGATATTGTTTATTCAGGGCGTATTGTAGGTAGGTATCTTTTAATATTAATCTGCTTGTCATGTGTCACAAATAACAATCCTCATCACATACAGTAATTAGAGAGGAAAAAATTACCTCCCTTTATGTTTGCTCTTTATAGGGTAAAAATTACGAAAACCATTCCCCGTGCAAAATTCTATTTAAGAATGCTGTTTATGGTTTTCAAGTTGTCTATTTTATTTTATAATTAAAAAAAATATTCATAGCGTTAAGAGGATAGTGTAGTTCCAAAAGTAATGCCTCCTATTATTTTACATATGAAGATAGTTCCAAAAGTAATGCCTCCTATTATTTTACATATGAAGATCGTTCCAAAAGTAATGCCTCTAAAAGTAATGCCTCCTAATCTTTTACATATCTCCAGATTTTCTCTGTATTTGTCTTCAAAATAAGATTTTTTCAATTCGCAGTCTTATCTGAACTAATGAACCACTGATTTTTATATTGAAAGAAGTTTTTCTTATGTGATGATGTAAAGGTTCATGCTTATGTGGTGTTGAAGTTATCAACTACCGTGGAATTTACACAGTTCCTGCTAGTTTATGTATTAGATATTAATACAATAGCATGTATGCTATTTTGTGTGTCCCACTTACATCAAAAGCAACGTCCTTACCTCCCTTTAAAATCCCTCTATATCTTTTAAAAATCATCAAAACCATTTTTATCATATTTTAGATAAGAATGTTTTTTTTTATCAAACCTTAAAAAAAATATTTCCAAGCAATTAATTTACAGTTTCGAACTATTTCTCAGAATTTGTTTAAATTTAAGAATATTGAATTTACTTTCTGATATTTCAACAACTGTGGAATTTTTAACTATTTCTCAGCGTTTGTTTAAATTTAAGAATATTGAATTTACTTTCTGATATTTCAACAACTATGGAATTTTCAACTATTTCTCAGGATTTGTTTAAATTTAAGAATATTGAATTTACTTTCTGATATTTCAACAACTGTGGAATTTTTAAATATTTCACAGCATTTGTTTAAATTTAAGAATGATAAATTTACTTTCTGATATTTCAACAACTGTGGAATTTTTAACTATTTCTCAGCATTTGTTTAAATTTAAGAATGATAAATTTACTTTCTGATATTTCAATAACTGTGGAATTTTTAACTATTTCTCAGCATTTGTTTAAATTTAAGAATGATAAATTTACTTTCTGATATTTTAACTGCTTCTGCAGGTTCTGCTAGTTTAAATTATTTTAAGATAAAAAAAAATCATTTTATTTTATTTCTAATTTTTTGATTTCATTTAAGCACCAACCCTAGTTAGGCAAAGGCACTTTTTATATGCTCATTATATCCCTGGGCTTTTGTAATCTGTGTTGCCCTTCACCTAGGTGAGTCACTCTCCCGAGTTAACGAGCCTCATCTGCCCGAGACAGCTGAAAGTGAATACAATGGTTTTCACTGGGACTTGAACTCATGTACTACGTATCCATAGACCAAGACTTTTTTCCCTGTGCTCTAACCTTTCATTTGTAGAAAAAAGATTTTGGACTATTTTCCTCATCCATATTTTAATTATTGTAAAATTTAAAAGTTTAATCATTTAAAAAATTTTTTTTTAATTTTGTAGAAAATTTTAGACTATTTTCCTCATCCATATTATGTTAATCATTGTAAGAGAAAAATAATTTTTTTATTTCATTAACCTTTCAATATTGTGGAAAATTTTAGACTATTTTCCTCATCCATTTTATTTCATTTACCTTTCAATATTATGGAAAATTTTAGACTATTTTCCTCATCCATTTTATTTTAATCATTGTAAGACTTAAAAAAAAAATGGTTGATTTTTTTTTAAAAAAACCTTTTTGATTTTCTTTATCTTTCAATTTTGTAGGAAGAAAATCTTGGAGCATATTGAAGAATTCCACCAGGCGCCACCGAAAGTGATCCGAGACGAAAACTACAAAAAGTACCGGACAGTCTTTCCACTCGTCGGGACCAATCGGGATCAGATGCGCAGCAAGAGTTCGATCGAACGGCAACAACGCCGACGCCGACGGACGAGCGGAGGAGGCGGGGACGGAGGCGGAAACAGCGGAGGGGGCAGCAGCGGAGGCGTCGGAGCGAGCAGCGGAGGCGGAGGATCGGGCAGCGGAGGATCCCGGATCAACCTGGACGAGTCGGACATCGACTCGGAGTCGACCTCCGACTGGCGTCCGTCCTCGGACAGTGAGGACGCCGAGGAGCGTCAGAGGGGTCGGAGGCGGAGTCGGAGGGTGACGCGCTACTGCTGCTGCCACTGCTCCATGCGCACGCACGACTTCGAGCGGTTCTGCAAGCACGTGGCCAAGCACTCTCGGAGCGACGAGGAGCTGCAGTGTCCCACCTGCGTCTACCGGACGCGAGACGCCTACAAATTCCACCAGCACATCAGGCGCCACCCCAGCGAACACTTCTGCGGCTACTGCAACTTCTCGTCGATGCAAGAGTCGTTTGTGCAGCTACACGTGCGCCGGGTGCACCCGAAGAAGCCCGTTCAGATCCACGTGCGCAGCCAGACGACGACGGCGGCGGCGGCCTCGGAGGCCGGTGGGACGCCGGTGGAGGAGGAGGAGAACGGCGGGGTGCAGCCGGCGGTGGTGACGTCGCCGCCCCCGTCTGCGCTGTCGTCGTTGGTGGGGGCGGCGGCGGCGAATTTCAACGTCAGGGTGATCTTGAGGGACTTTCTCGCGATGGACACGACGGAGTTTGAGTCTATCTTGAAGAAGAACGTTGTGCGCAGTCTGGACTTGGAGAATATCATTCTGGAGGAAGACAAGCTCTTATCGGTTTTGTGATTTTTATTTAATCTTTTTTTTTTTTATTTTTTTTTTTTGTTCTTTTTTTGTTTGTTTGTTTGTTTATTTATTTATTTTTCAGTTGGGAGTCCTTTTTTCTTATTTTTTTTTTAAATTTAAAAAAATTGAAAAAAAAAAAAAAAATTTTTAAATTTTAAAAAATTTTTAAAATTTTGAAATTTTTCATTTTTTTTTTAATTTAAAAAAATTTTTTAAATTAAAATTTTTAAAATTTTAAAAAATAAAAAAATTTTTTAAATTTTTCATTTTTTTTTAATTTAAAAAAAATTAAAAAAATGAAAATTTTTAGAATTTTAAAAAATTAAAAAAAAATCAAATTTTTTTTTTAATTTAAAAAAATAAAAAAAATTTTTTTAATTTAAAAATATTTTTTTTAAATTTTTAATTTCGAATGGAGAAAGAAAGGGAGGAAGATCTTTTTGTTTATTTATCTCTATCCTTCCCTCTCTCTATCGCTATCCCCTCTCTATCTATCCCTCTCTCTTTACTTAGAAAAGGAGAAAGAGAGAGAGAGAGGGTTGTAAATACAACCCTCTCTCTCTCTTTCTCCTTTTCTCTCTCTCTC
>JAYKTE010286486.1:0-11500 GCA_036873565.1 Xipholeptos notoides | reverse complement strand
CTGCCTTGTGATGTTGTATACAGACTTCTTCCACAAGATGTGGCCAATCCAGTTCCATTCAAGGGCCTGCCTGGTTATGTTGGATGCAGGCTTCTTCCACAAGGTGTGGCCAATCCAGTTCCATTCAAGGGCCTGCCTTGTGATGTTGGATGCAAGCTTCCGCAAGGTGTGGCCAATCCAGTTCCATTCAAGGGCCTGCCTTGTGATGTTGGATTCAGACTTCCGCAAGGTGTGGCCAATCCATTTCCATTCAAGGGCCTGCCTTGTGATGTTGGATACAGACTTCCGCAAGGTGTATCCAATTTGCTGTAAAATAACTCAAAATACACTATACTTGTTTCTTTTAAGTTATTTTCCAAATCTCTAAGTCCGTTAAAAGAATCATAATGGAAAACTCTCATTTCCCTTCTTGTTCGTCATTGTCATAAGTGAACTTCGAGACACAAAATGATTAATTGATTCACAAAATGAAGTTAGGAAATCCGATGATTTTCGGTAATGATGGATATTTCATTAAATTCAGGAAAGTGTATTAGTAGACAACCAGGCGGGCGGACGGGCGGACAGACAGACAGACAGAGAGACAGACAGGCAGATAGATAGATAGATAGATAGATAGATAGATAGATATACAGGCAGACAGACAGACAGACAGACAGACAGAGAGGAAAATAGATAGATCTATAGATTGATAGAGGGAGAGAAAGAGAATGAGAGATAGATTAATAGGGAGGTGGAGGAGAGGGTGGAGAGACGTGGTAGACATGGAGAAAGAGAAGAGAGAGTGTGTTTATTAAGGAAAATG
Source organism: Xipholeptos notoides (assembly GCA_036873565.1). Taxonomy (NCBI): domain Eukaryota; kingdom Metazoa; phylum Mollusca; class Cephalopoda; family Idiosepiidae; genus Xipholeptos; species Xipholeptos notoides. The sequence continues at coordinate 10,695 of JAYKTE010286486.1, read as the reverse complement.
CATTGTATTTTATTTTATTTTCTGTTTACTATTTATTTCTATTTATTGTATTTATTGTATTTTCGTATTTTATTATATGTATGTGTGTGTGTGTGTGTGTGGATTGAGATGCACAGTTTAACACTCCATGGAGAGTTAAAATCAATCAACCAATAAAAGAAAAACATTCAAACTTTAAAAAGAATCCTTGGGAGAAAGGCTTTCAGTTTTTAAATTAAAATTTTTAAAGCATAAACTTTCAATGTTATGTGAACTATAGTCCTAATCTTGATATTTGTTAAATTTACACCGCTTGGGCTGATTATAGTGTGGATAATAAATATACAAATTATCAAGCCTCACCTTAAGGATTTCGAAACAATAACAAAATTTTAATTGAAAAGAGAGAAAAAAAATTTAAGTAAACAGTTTTGACTACTAAATTATAATTCAATAGGTATAAATCAAAACTTGAATTTTAAAAATTCTCAGCGATATCATAAGATTCAATTCTTTAAAAAACAATTGATCAAAACCAGATTCAAAAAAAGATTTGGGTTACATAATATATATGTATTTCTATATATTATACATGTGTGTGTGTATGTTTCTATATACTATATATATTAATGCTACTTAAAGATTAACAAAAATAATCTGATTGGTTGATTGGTTTAAACCAATGAATAATGATGATTATGATTTCTAATCGTTTATAATCCTCTTTTACCAATTACTAAACTGTAAAAGATTTTAACAATTAAACACATTCAATGAAACCTGCATGAAAACTAAAAAGGTTTTATAACATAAACAAAAACATCTGAACATTTCATTTCCCCACACATTCTTGTTTGTGTTTTTTTCCCTCTATTCATTTACTTGTTCGTTCAAAAACAATCACCTAGCTTCTCTATAGAGATATGGAATTGAAAAAAAAAATGCTAAAGAACTGGAGGCTACCTTTGTGGAACTGGAATAAATTAAACTCAATGACAAAAAGAATGAAAAAACAACCCCACCCCCCCCCCCCAAAAAAAAAAACAGCTAAGAAAGTAACTCTAATCATTGGCACATCAAGTGAATTTGTTTCACATTTGTTTGGTTGCAACATTTTTGCTATTATAACTATCACAATTCTGACAAAACCATTTATAAACAGTCCAATCAGTAACTAACCAATCAGATTTATAAACAGCCTCACCTATCATTAACTAACCAATTACATTTATAAACAGTCTGATCTATCATTAACTAACCAATCAGATAACATTGTTGATGTGCATACTTCTAGAAAATAAGACCTACCAATTAACTGAATTTTCTGCTGCAATTTTGACCTCCCATAATAACAGTGTTAAACTTTCTCTTTGGGTTAAACAAAAATACCGGAAGTGGAATATCTCTTAAGTAGTTTTAAAACATTTTGCCAGGATTGTTACAATACTTCGCTGACAGTGACATAAAATCAGCTTCTATATTTCAATGAACTTATATTCAGAATTTGAATTATCTTTTCTGTTTATACGTTCAAGTCACATTGAAGACACCGGCTCCCACAAGATCACCGAAGTTAAGCAACATTGAGCCTGGTTATTACTTAGATGGATGACCATTTATGAATACCAGGTACCGTATCTTGCGCCAAAACGTGGAAATAGACAGGTTAGTGTCTGGCAGCACAGTTAAACCACTGGGCAGATGCACCCTTAGTCTTTGGTAAGACAGGTATCTCGGAGAAGGAAAACTCTGAAGTAAAACCAAAGGTTTGTTGTACATGTAGTCAGTGGCATACCTTGCACCGACTGTGTTATCGGCAATTCCAAGAAGTGTGGATGGTGCTACACAAGCCTTTATCACAATAAACAAATAAAACAGCTATCCTTGATATATGTGCATATTTTAATAAACAGCATTTGTTTTACATAATATTAATTTTATATATATACTTGGTAGAGCACCAATTGGCACAGATTCAGTTTTACGTGCTCATCATATTCCCAGGCTTTTTTAAATCAGTGTTGCCTTTCACCTAAATGAGTTACTTCCATTGGGTTGACAGGCGTAATCTACCCGGGTTTTTGGAATCAGTGTTATCTTTACACCTAGATGAGTTACTCTCCCAAATTAATGAGACTTATCTGCTTAAGGTAGCTGAAAGTGAATGAAATAGTTTCAACTGGGATTTGAACTCGTATAGTATGATTGAAGGTTCCAAGCTTTTACCACTATTCCAAACTTCACTACTGATTAATGATTTTGTGGTTAACGATAGTGCTTCTGAACAATATTAGTGTTATGTAAGAGCCATACGCAGAGCGGACGAAAAGATTACAAGCATTCATGCATGCATGCATTCATTCATACACATATGCATAAATCCATACATTTTAACTTTATTTTATTTCTTTTTATCACAATTTCTTCTGGTATATATAACCATTAAAGAAACAGTATAACATTTCTCAAATCCAATTCTTAAGACTTCTAAAGAGAAAGGCATTTTTTTTATGTGAAGTATTGTCACATTATTTTACATTTATTTATTTGCATTTATGTTTTTTTTTTAAATGAGATGGCCTTTGTAAAAAGACTAGGAATGGTGCCAGTGAACAGTTAGAAGGAAAGCATGAGTTGTTGAGGAAACACACGTGATTAACATTGTTATTTTATTTGAACACAAAGCCTATTGGTATCTGTGCTTATTGAATAAGTGGCTGAGATGGACAGCATGGAAAATACCTACAAGGTGAGAGGAAAGAAATCAAAGAATAGAGTATTGCACTTAATTGAAAAGAACATGTGTGGGGTAAGTGATTAAATCGAAAAGAAGAAAAGAGAATAAAATGTAGAAGAGAACTTCTAGAGGGAGAAAGAAAAAATACAGAGAAAGGGAAAGAAAAATAGAAAAAAAACCTGTACTATCTTAAAATAGACACAAAGGATTAAACAGAACTTTCAATACAACTTGATATGACAGAAAATGAAAGATATTACATGAAATATAAAAATTCTGACTATGAAAACTTTAAAAAAAATCCGACAAAAACTACTTGCATTTAGTTAAAGAGAAAACGTAGGAGGTTATAAGGAGGGAAGGGGGAACATCTATCATTACAAAGAAAAGAAAACAAGGAAGGAGATTCAGGATACAGAGATAAAATTTTCAGCATTAAATTTTATCCTTGAATAAATGATACTCTAATGTTGATATGCCATAAAACAAACTTAAACCACATTTACATTTTAGAATACCTACAATGAGAAATATAACTATACAAATTACTCATGTAACACAACAGAAAAGAAAATGAAACAATATCAAGTATTAGAATTATATTTCTAAAATAAAAACTAAAACAGTCCAAATAACAAAAATTAACTAAAAATAGAAAAAGAAACAAAAAAAAGATTAAATTAATGGAAATAAAATACAAGTCTTCAGATAAAATTTCCCAAAATACATGTGAGCTCAAATAAAATAGATAATTGAATAGCAACAAAAAAAAGTAAAATTGGAATGGGGTTACAGTACACAGATATAGACAGGTAAATCCTTTGAGCTTAGATGAAGAGCATTTCTCTAAGGTGCTTAAAAGCAAAAAGATAACCAATAAGGAAAATAATGGCTGGACTAAATGAATAGAAATATAATTTTCTATATAAAGGAAAAATTGAGAAAAATGTGGATTTTATGACGATTTTGTTTTTAACTAGTTATCTCTAACAAGAAATCATGATAATAATCATAACTTTTATTAACTCCAAAAACAAATGTACAAAAGGAACTTCCAAGGGAACAACACAGATTTGCTGTGGAGAAAACAGATTGGCTGGGTCAGGACTGCCAGTAGTGGCAGAAACTGTCATACCTAGCCAGCTCTATGCATGGGAACAGAGTGCTCCTCTTTTTAAGTAGCTTTGAAGATGATGATAATGATGATAATGGTGATGAAGGGAAGGTTAAAAGGAATTACTTTTTCTGTATCTAGTCACTCTTTAAAAAAAGAAAAAAAATTTTTGCAAAGCCTTATAACAATTTTATGTTAACAATTTCTAGAAAGTATTAATTTACATATCTTAACAAACAAATAAAGCATTAACCTTGGATAACTCAGTGGTTCTCAACTTGTTTTACCTATGGACCCCATTTCCCTTCCCTTTTTATTGGTGGACCCTTTCATAGCTATTTGATATTTTTGTATTCTTCACTAACATGAATGTTTATTTTAAGGTTCTTACTTAAAGAAATATTATATAAGCTTTATCTTTAAATAACTAATCTAATACAAATAAAGGATTCTAAGTGATAATAATTACAATATTACTGTATTTCTTCCATGGTTATGCAACTGAAGTTCATGGAAAGTAGAGCTTCTTAGACAGTTGAATTCACTGTAGTATTATTTATGTATACTAGTTTAAAAAAAAAAACTGTTGTTTTACCTATTAACCCCCAGAAATATTACAAAGACTTACTGCGGCCCCATGTGGACCCTGGTTGAGAAACACTAGAGTGACTGATACAGACTAATCAACATTCTGGATAACTGAAGAGGCTGTTATTTCAATAATATCACTTCACTTATAATGATGGGTGGAATTCATGTTGACAATTTTACAAACAATTATTATTCACTATAATTTTTTTTTATCCCATTTAATTAGCAAATTAATTTCGGAAGTAGGTTTCAATAAAGGCATTGGTTCCATTATGAAATTTTTCATACTTTAATTTATTGATTTATTTTTCATTGTAAGGATTATCGTATTTTCTGAAATAAAATAGATTTTAGATCTTCAGGAGATAGCTGAATATCTTAAGAAAATGTATAATTATAAAGAAAAGAAATTCACATTAAAGAAAAAATGGGAAAAATTGTTTTAATTATTTTCAAATGTTTATCAATAAGAAACAATTTTGTTGGCACATTTATTTAGAAAATCATTATGTTTAGTCTAGAACAACATTTAGGTTCAACTATAAACAATAAACAATATCCTCAAATAGGTTTTGCAAATGCTTGTATTTTCTTCCACCATGGACTTTCCATAGCCTTTGTTAGCAATCCTTATTATCATTATTTTCATTTTCTAAGGTAACATCAGTGCCATAGGTTTACTCTTCTTCTGAGATAGCTGAATACTTATATAAAAGAAAAATATAAGATAAGATAATTAGAGAGAAAGAGAGAGAAAAGGAGCAGAGAGAAAAATTTCTCTTCCAGCAATGAATTTCTTTCTTTTTTTTTTTCCTGGCTAGTTACCAAATGTTAAAGATGAATAAAGATCATTAACTTATTTTTAGTAGCCTTCCATTACATGAAGGTTTCAGAACAGGACTTTTTTTCTTCTTACGTTTCTTTTTTCTTTCCTCTCCCCCTTCCCTTTCTTTTTAATCGTTGTTGAAAGCACACATTTCTAGAGAAAGGTCCACAAGAAGTACAGAATATGAATTATAGACAATTGTTTTTTTTTATATATTTCTTTGTTTTTGTTTTTTTATTTATTTTTTTTATTAATCAAGAAAGAAAAACATTACTATTCTGTACCTTGTACAAATGTGTTAATTATACATGAAAAAATGAATACTTCAAACTTTAAAAGGAATGTGTGAGAGGAAGAGTAAAAAGGAATCAACAGGAACTGGAGAAGGAGGAGCAGGAGAAGGAAGAGAGAATAAAGGGAAGAAAAGGTTAATGGAAGAACACCAGAAGAAAGAAAAAAAAAAAAAAGTGTAAAGACAGATAGAAGTGATAACTATAAAAAAAAGATTTTCAAAAATATATATTAGCTAGAGGGTTATTTAGTAGAAAACATAATTGTAAAAAAAAATGAACGTTGCTATGCAGCACTTGTAAAATATGAATGATGCAAGGAAAGCCAAAGTTCAAACAGAGCCAAAACAATGAGGGTCTTCTCTAATTTGTGTTTTTAGTAAACAATTAGAGGTAAGAAATGGCAACCAACGTTTCATTTATGCTCACATTTGGACCGATACCCTAGGGAAAGGTACGAATCACCACATTCCCTCCAGCTATGGATAAAATATTGCATATTGTATTATTCAAAAAACTATGTTTGCACAAAAAGAACGTTTATCAAAAATAATTGTTCCCGGCATTAAATGACTTAAAAGGGTTGATGTGCTGTAAAACAAAACAAACGATAACCAAGATGGAGATATTAGTTATGACTTTTTCTTTTTTTTTTCAATTGCTTTATAGCTTATACAAAAAAAAATAAAATACCTATACATTTCTTTAGCTCCTCTCAATTTTTTTTATATGGAGATACAAGGGTTGTGCACAACTACAGTGATTATATCAGCTAATTTCTATTGTCAGTAAAGCCTCAATTCCTTCATCTTCAACCTTAAGGGCTGAACAGTAGAACTATCTTTGTACAAAGAACAAAAAAAAAATTTTTTTTTTTAAATAATGCAAAACCTATTAATTCTAATATATAGTAAATCCTCCTAATAGACCAACCTCTTAAGAAACTAAAATTATTTGTAGACCAGGAAATATTGAAAATGGTACATTAAAAAGGACTCTTAATAGATACATAAAAAATTGCTCAAAACTCAGGATGAAAATGTTTTATTGCTCAAAACTCAGGATGAAAATGTTTTTTTGCTCAAAACTCAGGATGAAAATGTTTTTTTGCTCAAAACTCAGGATGAAAATGAAGACTACACTATTGTGGGTATGTGCAAAATATTTTGCTGTCATATTTATGTAAAGTATGTTAATTATAAATAATGATGTTCTAGAATATGGGTCTACTAGGAGTATCCCTGCATAATGAGAGTAAATTAGTTCAGTCACCACTCAAAAGAAATTATTTCAAAACTCTTCTCCTGAGAGATCAAATCTCTTAATAGGCCCTGGTTTTCAGGATCATAACTCTGGTCTATTAGAAGATTTTGCCATAAGAAATTTTGGAAACTATTTCTAACAAGTAAAATTTTTCCACAAAAAGTTAAAATATAAAAATTATGCCATTTTGAATCCTGAGAAAACGCCTTGAACCATAACATAATGGTTACATACAATTGAAGGTGGTATGACCACAAAATTTAGAACTAGTGTTGGGATGATTCCTAAATTTTGTCCGATTCCAATACCAATTCCATGAAAATGTTGATTAACGATTCCGATTAACGTATAATCCTAGACATTCAGCCAACACATTAATGCATTTCATTTATCAATGAATAAATTGATTTCAGATTATTTATCAATAAACAAAGAAATTTAATTAAAATTTATTCTACTATTATAACAATTCATCTATAACAAAGTGTTTATCTTATGTTATCAGACCTAACTAGTGTTCATGAGAAATAAAACATTCTATCAGTAAAAATAAATCTACCATCTGAGAATAAATGCCTTTAGGGTAATCATAGCAAATCAATGCATCTTGTAAATTCAATGTTTAAATAGAAAATACCTTTTAGAAAGTGAACAGAAAGAATTGGTGATAAATTCTTGATAAACAAGTTTTTAGCCCTGCAGTCAGTAGTAATGATGTAAAAGTTTAGGATTTTGATACATGCATTTGATTGTTTACATTTGGGTTTCGACTAATAGCCCTAAGATGTGTATGAACACACTACCTCCTTGTAACAATTTGTTCAAAAATAAAAAATATTTGGTTTATTGGAATCCTTGGGAGGAGAATTGATATTTTTTAGAGTGAGTAACAATAGGTTTATAAGTCCCCCAAAATAATTGCCTCCCCGCTGGACCCATGGCGCAACAGCATAAAAGTGTTGAATTCTAAGTGAGCATTGCCTGAAGGCGAAGGTTTCAATCCCACCCAAAGGCAGTAGTTACTAAGATGCAAAGGCTTAACACTTTACCCAATGGCTAACAGAACGAAAGCTGGCTTACGGGTTAAGTTTGAAATTCTGTGAAGACTCCAGATTATGACAAGAAAGCCGAAGGGTTCATCAGCCAAAATGTTGTGAACAATGATAGGAATGACTAAAACAGCCCAAAACATGGATATACTGAAAAATATATGTTTAGATATAAGATTCTAGAATTGTATATAACAAAAAAAAACCAGAAAGCTGAAATCAGAATCCAGGGACCAAGTAAGAATTAACAAAATCTTATGGATTAGCATAATCAATTTGTTTAGGAGCAGTTTTTATATCTAAATGAAAAATTGGAATCAGCTTCTCTTCCTGAGAAAGGAATTTTATCTGTGCACAGAAAGACATGACTTAAAATACAAATAAAAACACCAACCCTTGTCCAGTCAACTACAAATGAATTCTTTCAGAAATTTTCATTTTTTTTTTCTTTTCTAATAACTATAATTGTAAAGTTAATTTACTTGACAGTTTTATTCATTGTAATAAATTACAGACAATTACAGTTTAAAATTGGCACAATTTCAATTTTAAAAACCTAAATAAATTATTACCTTGCCTCACTGACTGAAGATTTTTTATGTGAAAATAAGATCTTTTTAATTTTCAATTTCTTGAATTGATGTAGATTTATCCAGTTATAAAATCTCATATTAAACTGAAATAACCCAATTTTAAGTAAAACAAATATAAATACAGTGTTTGTTTTTTTCAACCAAGAAGATGCTTTAGAAAAATAATCTTTAGATTTAGGATATTTTCTTCCAAAACTTGTATTTTGAACAATAAGCTCAGAGTTGTTTTTACTGAAATAACTGATATATTACAAAATTCAGTTAAAACTTTACAAAGATCAATAAAACTAGATCATTCCCCTAATTATCAGTGTTTTACTATAGTAATATAAGGTAAAAAAAAAATGAAAATAAATTCTGACAGCATGTATTAAAAATAAATTTGAAAAAAAAAGCAATAAAATTCATCTAGAATTATTATATTATCAAATAAACCATCATCAGGGCATTTAGATGTTACTCTATCTTCAAAATCTTAGCTAAGGTTTTAGAATATGTGGTCTATGATTAAATTTTTAAAGAAAAAAAGAAATTTTATTAAAATTGTGTGATGTAATGAATTCATATTTGTTAAATGGAAAGTTCTAAAAGGTCACCTTATTTGACAATATATTAAAATGATGTTGATTGTATTCAAATATTAAGTGATAAATATCATACAATGGAATAATGGTGATCATAACCATCTGCCAAGTATGCTATGGTAGAATTACACCATGTACATCCCATACTGCAAAATAATGATAAAAGATTAAGGACATTACACAAAATAACAAGGAGTAGAGTATACACTACCGGAAATTTTGTTTGACAGCATATCAACTCGTTATAGACCAAAAGGAACTGAGAGTAAAAGAGTGTTCAAAATTTCCTTAAAGAGAATCACAAATGGGTAGAGCACACACTAAAATAGCTCAATTATTATTCCAAATATAAATTCTAAGTCATTGTTATTATACTTACACTCAAACATGCTGCACTCATTTCACAACAAACCTTAGTATACAAAGAGTAGTGAATTTATCAAAATACACACACCAGAAGTAGAAAGTATTTACCCAAGCTTTTTTTTTTCCCCTTTTTTTTTTTTTGTCAGGGTGGGGCAGAGAGAAAATCTCCAATTTCTTTCTTTCTTTCTCTTTCTTAAAATAAACAAATAGAAGGAGGTAAGGGGAATTGAGATTTAACCAAGCATGGCAAATTTTTCCAGCAAGGTCTAATCTCAAATTCTGGTAAACAGTAGAACAAGACCAGAAAGAAAGAGAGTGGGGAGAGAGATAGAAGGAAAAGACAAGAAGTAGAGAAAGGGAGTGTAGCATGAAGGGAGACAGAGAAGGTAAATAAAGTATCTATAAAAAAAACATAAAAATGAATGAATAAAATAAAAGTTTATTTAAATCTTCTCCCCCCCCCACATACACACCTTAGGGCTTTGTTTATTCTAAATTGTATAAAGGAAGTGTAAAGATTATCAGAAACATTGACTTGTAGCTTTTATTTAGCTTCCAACCTCTCCCTTTTTTTTTCAAATGGGATTTTATTAAAACATTCTTTTCCTCTTAATACTTAATATATGCAGTACAAGAAGATGTTAGACATTCAGATTGTACTTCTCAAAACATAGGAAAATTAATGTTTGTTTGTGTTTTATGACATATCAACCATTTTTGAGTCATTTAATACAAAGAACAATCATTTTTGGTAAATATTAATTTTGGTTCACAATTTTTTTCTAATAACACAATATGCGGTTGAATTATATGCCAAAATATATGGTGTGTGTATGTGTGCATATATATGAAACTTATAAATGAAGTTATGAAAATTTCATTGAAATTGATTTTATATGTTATACATAAATTATTATTAAATTATGTATATATGACATAAAATCAATATCAATGAAATGTTCACAACTTCAGTTATTTATCATTTTCAACCTATTCATCTTTCTCTTGTTGGAACAACTATTTTTTTTAGTTTGAATATATATTCATCAATTAGAATTATCAGTTATATTTATAGGTAGAGTGCTCAAGATTAGTGATGGATGTAAGTAGTTGATCAGCATAGATGCAGGGTCAACAAACAGCCTCTGGTGACTGTCAGTTTCTTGCATGCATGAACATTAAACCAATTGGTTTGATGATTACAGTAGGAAGAAACTGATAGTTACCCAAGGCCATCAACTCTGTGACTACACTGATCAACTATATATACACACGCATGCACACACACACACACACACACACA
>JAYKTE010286375.1:0-11500 GCA_036873565.1 Xipholeptos notoides | reverse complement strand
AAACAATCTCTGTGTGGCAGTCATATTCGGTTTGATGACACTCATACGTCGGATTCGACGGGAGAGTCAGCATCTCTTTCATACATATATATACCGTCATCGGGCATGATTCGGTATTCATAGCTCATTCGAACTGCTACACAAAGTCAGGATCGAACGAGTGCCGAATTATCAACAGTCGGGCGTCCTTACCACTGAACTAACTAGTCAACTTGCCAGCAAGCCACCTTTTTTGCTAACACTTTAACTCGGTGCCCAGTCATCTATGCATTTTTATACGAAAATATTCAAATGCATCTTTTTAATAATAAATACTATTGATTTTTTTATTATTATAATCAATTCTAATACTTTATTCATAGCAATAATTTTAATTCATTTTTATAATAAATAAGTCCTAATCAATTTTTTTTAAATGCATTTTACACGAATAAACTAATGCAGTTTTTTAATGCACATTTTTTTTAATACAAAATAATATCCTTTACTCAAATGAAATGTTTTACTTTATTCTGATTTTTTTTCTTTAGATCCAACAATGGATTAACACTTGATGGCGTTTGCTAACTTTAGAATACACACAGCTGTAAATATAAAAGAGACAAAAGAAAGAAAAATTGATTAATATTAAGAAAAGTAAAGAATCCAACAAACAAGGAATAAAGACAAAACCAAGAAATCAATATGACAGAAAAAAAAGGAATGATCGTTGGAATTCTTTCTAAATTCCAGTTTCTTCATCGGCATAGAAATACGAGACTCGTTCTAAAAGTAATGCCACCTATTTTTTTTTATATGCGAGAGTTGTTCCAAAAGTAATGCCACCTATTACTTTATATACGATTAACGTTTTAAAAGTAGTGCCACTTATTGTTTTTGAATAATAGGATCGTTCCAAAAGTAATGACACCTATTTCTTTTATATACGAGAGTTGTTCCAAGAGTAATACCACCTATTATTTTCTATACAAGGGTCGTTTTAAAGTTTATTTATTCTTTTTTTAAATCAAGAGTGTTATTATAAAAGTAATGCCCCCTATTATTTCATATACGAGGGTTGTTCTAAAAGCAATGCAAACTATTTTTATATACTAGGCTCGTTCCAAAAATAATGCCACTTATTCTTTATATACCTGAGTTGCTAGAAGAGTAATGCCACCTATATTTTATTTACTAAGGTCCTTCTAAAAGTAATGCCACTTATTTTTTAAAGATTTTTTTAAAAATTGATAAGCTTCTAAGACAGGAGTGGTACCAGATAAGTGACATTTGTACTCCATAATTTACTTTTCTATATATCAATCTATATATCCATCTATCTATCTCTCCCAGTCAATTCATACCTATCTATCTATCTATCTATCTATCTATCTATCTATCTATCTATCTATCTATCTATCTATCTATGTGTATACATATAATTTAAATCCAGTATATTAAATATATATCTATATATATATCTATCTATCTCCAACCCAAGTGTAGGAAATTAAATAAAACATTCTAGAGTGATGTAGACCTTTGGGCTCATAGCTTAGTAGAAACAGCGATTATTATCAATTTTTCTTCAAAACTTATCCTCCAATTAGAAAATGCCTATCAATGTCGAACGGCAACCCTATATGTGCCAACCACATTAACGTTTAGGAAACGTTAACCCCTGTGATTAAAACGCTGCATCATTTACTGATGAATCAAGAAATGCGGTTTGGGGGTGTCTAAGGTTAAAAGCTTCGAGAATCAATCTGATTTATTGATTCTAATTAATTGCATTTTTTAATTATTATCGCTGGTGTTAAAATAATGAAATACATTGATATTTATTGACATATTTGATTCAATGTGTTTCTTTTCGATTCAGGCATTAATGATGGATAATGAAGAAGAGTATAATGTAAATATCAAAATAATCATATTTTCCTCCACAACCCATGGGATTGATACAATATAATTGTGTTGTTGTCTTTTTTGATACATCAAAAAGATTATTTACTGCCAAAAGCAAAAGTGAATCGGTACAAATAAAAGAAAATCGTATATTTAGGCAGAATATCATTATTCAGACTTGAGTACATTAAAAATAACTTTATTTTTCCTTTTTGATATTTTTAATTCAATTTACTATATATATAGGCAGAATATCATTATTCAGACAAGTTTCATTAAAAATAATTTTAATTTTCCTTTTTAATATTTTTAATTCCATCAGAATTGAGTGTCTTAATATAATTTCCAAGCTTCTTTCCAAACGTTTTTGGTCTTCCTTGACCATAAAAAAGGAATTCATTCTATCTTCACTATGTTTTTCTGTGAAAAAATATATTTTTCTTGCAACCAACTTTGAAACATAAGTTTATTTCTGCTTGTTTTGGTTCCTAACATTTAATAATGTATTTTATAAAAATGAACAATGTGTATATTTGTCTATTTGTTTATATATTTTTTATTTTACTTGTATGTATCGTGTGACGCTCTGAAGATTAAGGGCGAAAACATGTAGTCTGTATTAGCAATCGAACCCACACTCTTAGATTGCTTTCATTATTATTTATCGCTATTCGTTTAGTCCCTTCACACTTCTGCCCCACGCGTGGAGGAGGATTTCAAGTAAATACTGGACTTATCAGCCATAATCGAAAACACTAAGCCATGAGATATAATTGTCAGTGTTCATCCTCGAATTCAAGGGACGAACATTAATTCATTTATCGTTATTTACTTATATTGTAAACTAAGAAATATAAACTTTTTGAAATTATTCAAAAATAAATTCTAAAAAACCTGTTTCCAGCATTAAATGACAGTAAAGAATGATGTGCCTTTAAAACAAGGTAATCTAACAAAGAAAATACAAGCATTGGTAGGAAAAATAGTCTCAATCAGTAAATGACCCTAAACTCTAATATGCCTTTAAGCAATATAAACTAACCTAACGAAATGAAAATGTATGAATGGAATTTTTTTTAAAGACTGTGAACGGTAATAATATTATATATAGATATTGCGTAACCCAACAAAAAAGACATAAGCTTAGAAAATATTGTTTCTTGGATCATTAAATTACGTTATCTTTTAATATGCCATTAAACAAAAAATACTCTTACCCAATCGTTATTCAGTCTTAATATTTACTGTATTATTTTTCCACTAATAGAGCCAGCTCGCAATTTTCTCAGCCATTACTGTTCAATTCTTAATGATTGAGATATACCGAAGCCTCCATAGAATATTAGAGTGATCGATTAATCCCATGTGTTGCTAATCGATATCTGCCATTCACCTTAGCGAGCTTATAATCCGATTAGAAATAATCAATATATTAACTGCACGTCCTAACTCAGCTTTTTTTTATGTTGATAGACGTACAATAAAGAAACGGGGGTCTTTCAGGGGAATTTTTTCTTCTTTATTTTCTCCCTCCATAGTTTTATTTTTAGCTATTTTAAGTTCAAGAAGCAGGTAAAGATGTTAAAAATCCACATCACTTGCAAAATGGAGGTGTAATAATTTGGCACCCAGGGAAAAGGAGTACTCTGACAAACTATACAAAAATGCAGAAACTAACAGAAGATACGAGTGTTTCTCGGTACAAAGATAGGAGAACAACCTATCTATTTGAATCTGATTTTGATTTGTAATAGGCAAAGGGATTGTATCCTTTTTTTTTTCAAATGGTGTATCTAACCATACAGTCATAGAGGGGAGAAATCTACGCCATAAAAATTGTTTTGCCGTAGCTCACGTATATTTAAAAACCATTAAGAGGGAACCGAACTGTATTCAAACAGTTTTGATTCATTTGAAATTTAGGGCACTTGCTTAAACTATAGTAGTTGACTTACCAAATCGGTTGTTGTGATGAGACACGTATTACTAGAAGAATAGCTCGGCGTTGTCCGCGCAACACAGAAATGTTTTGGTATATCTGGAAATATAGATGTATCTAAATCAAATTATGATGTCATGATTCAACGTTACATCTTGTATAAATGTTAACATAGTGCCGAACAGATGTACCAATCTTATTGGATCTCATCAGTGACACGCAATGTTTTTTACATTCCAGATCCGAAATGGGATTAAAGCCTGCAGATCACATAGTATAAAACAAACGTTATAACGCCTAGTCCACGACAGTTATGCGTTCATAATGGTAATTTTTACGATTTTACTCTTAATCGTAACCATGCCATTCTTTCTAGAAGCTGATATTTTTGTCGTTTATCGTTTTTCAATAATTATCGGAGGTATTCCCAAACAAAACCAAGCTAAGAACACTCCAAGACACATGAAGTACATCCGTGTAAATTTTCAAGAAAAATGAACAATCATACATACACACAGACACACAGACAGACAATGTTCCATTTAGGTAATGGTTAAATTTATACTTACCTTGAATAAAGATATTCGTTGTTAATTTATCCGTTTATTATTAACAATCTACGATAAACAAAAATACATTTACGTTGGTGACGATTAAACAAAAAGTGCAAAAGCAATGAAAACATATCCTTTTTTTATCTTTCTCTTTTTCTCCACCAATCATCTTCACATACACACACTCAAATACATATACACACTGACTAACTGGTTCTCATTTTATCACTTTCTTTCTCTCTCCCTTTCAGTTTGTGACATTGTTAATTAACTATCATGTTAATTATAGGCTTTTGCTTTTGATTAAACATAAGGACTAAAATTCGAGGTCGTTCCAAAAATAATACCATCTATTAGTTTGTATACAAGGGTCGCTTGTTAATTACTAATGGGTAGTTTTGCAAAATGTTAACGTCTACGTGTATGTGTTCATGCCTGTGTTTTTGTGTGTGTATGGATGTGTGTGTGTGTGTTTGTGTGTACGTGTATATAAACTTATAAAAACATGGATAGATAGATAGAAAGAGGGGTATGGGAGAAAGAGATAGACAGAGAGAGAGAGAGAGAGAGAGAGAGAGAGAGAGAGAGAGAGAGAGAGAGAGAGCAAGTGAAAGGGGCTGATTAAAGGGTAGGTATATAACCAGAGACCTAGAGAAATAAATAAAGTGATTGATTAATTGGAAGATTGATAGATAGATATATATAGATAGATAGATACATTTAGAGAAAGTGAGGGAGATAAAGTGAGGAAGAATGACTGTAGAGGTAAAACGTTGATGAATATATTGAGATACAGATTGATTGATTGATCGATGCATTGATTGATTGATTGATAGATAGGTTGATAGATAGGTTGATAGATAGATAGATAAATAGATAGAGATATCATGGAAGATGAGTATATATTATAGAGAGATGTATAGATGGACAGGCCGATAGATAGATTGATAGATAGATAAATTAATAGATCGAAAAATTGATAAATAGGTAGATAAAAAGAGTGTTTGATTAATTAAATAATGGATAGTAAGAAAATGGGTACATAGATAAATATATAGAGAGAAAGAGTGAGAGATAGGGAAAAAGAGATAAAGATAGATATATAGATAGATAGATTAATTAATATATGTTGCTGCTGAAAATCAGTTACAATTAAATTTCTAAATTAAAATGAACTAAGACACATATTTATTCTTGGTTAATCCTAATCATCGGATAAAGCTAATGTCGGCTGTCTTTGACAAATTTTACAAATTCCTTTATATAAGCCTTTTGAATATTTTGAATGGCAAACCTCAAAATATTGATTTCTAAAGGTGGTATTTTATTTTTCTGACTAGAGTCATTGGAAGAATATTTAAAGCTAAGAAAACAGAGCCAACGTCATACAGAGTGGATGCTTGTTAACAAAAGAAGATTATAAACCTTATTGCTTGGTTTCCTTTAGAAAGACAGGCGAACGGACGGACAGTTATTATGCTTTTCTTGGCAACATTTGTAGAAAACTGCTTAACAAGTAATAGGCTGTCCGGAAAGTGCTGAGAGTTTCATATATTTGTTCGTTTATTTGTTTATAGAAGATCCAAATAACATAGCAAGATACGTATTGCAGCTCAAAACACGGAGTCTATCTAAATTGTTCTTTTGTAATAATATCGAAAAAATAATATGGTATTGATCTAGCATGCTGGAGGAGGAGAAGAACATTTATTTAATTGTCCTGAAATTGCTGAGTGTTTTCTGTATTCATTTGTTTCTTTGTTTATTTATAGAACATAGACGTATAGGCATTATAGGTTAAAAAACTAAGTCTCCTTTAATTGATCGTTTGTAATGATATAATGTGGTGAATCTTTAGAGGACAATGTGGTATTTCTGTTTATTAACTGTTATACGACAATTAATGCTAAGATTAATCTTTTTTTTAAACAAACTTTCTTTTTGTCCATACTTTTTTTTTTACAATAACACAATAAGCACTATTTTCACTCGGATCTGTTGAACATTTATGAAGCCGATGCAGTTGATGTTATTACAGTTAGGAGATGGAAATGGTGGTGGCTATGTAGATAAACAAAAACCTAGAACACAAAAGGTAGCCCTGTATTCTTCCTTTCTGTTTAATATATCCGTTCGAAATAAAACCCTCGTTCAAGTCCTTTCTTGCGACCCTTCCTCAATGCCACTACACATACGTGTATACACGTGAGTTCCTATCCTTATATCAATACGCTAAGGAACTTCGACCGAACTTTAGGCAAATTAGTGATCATGTCGTTATTCATCAACTAACTTTTGATTGTACAATAAGTACAGTAAAAAAAAATTTCGAGAAAAAAAATTCGATGCCTCACTGTAGTTTTATTTTTACTAATAATATCTTAAGATTTTATCTATATTTGTCTTCAAAATGATTTTTTTTAATACGCAGTCTGATCTGAACTAATGAAACACTTATTTTTATATTGAAGGAAGTTCTCATTGTTTTATTATGTGATGAGAAGGTTAATGCTTATATAAGGTTGAACTTATCAACTACCGTGGAATTTGCACGGGTTCTGCTAGTAAAAATATGATAGCCAGATGGTTACACCTAAAAGTAAGGGATGTGAAGTGCCACGAGGGACTTATTGTCTCTCTGCTTTTGGAATGCACACACACATCTACACACACACGCACACACATACACACACACACAGACACACATATATATATATATATATATATGTATATATATATCGATATTTATATCCAAATTTACACACACAAACATATATATATACATGTATTGATATGTGTATAGGTACATATCTACACGCACGTATAGTCTCTCACACTTACACACACATATATATACATATGTCTCTCCCTTGTCCCTTGAGGACAAGTTTGTTGAGAATATATTTAGTCCTCAGGCTATGGGTGCGTTATCTGTAAACACATTCTAACGGACGTCTTTGCTGGAAGCGTTTGTGTTTTTATGTTTTCCCATGTGTATGTAAACTGCCTTCATTCTATCACCTATGCCATCAGACTCTATTCAAACATGAATTGGGGTCTTGTTTTCCGTCTGGTGTTTCAATAAACAAGCTGCACCAATGAAATATTGATAGTTTATACTTGGGGAAACATTTGCCTACCCAAAACACAACTTAGTATTTTGTGTTTTGATTTAAATAAAATGAAATGCAGCTTCCAAGATAGATTATTATTTGGTTGTTTAAACGTTTGTAAATAAAGTTAATGGATGTTCATAAATGGACATCCAAAAAGGGGAGATAAATCTGTATAAGAGAGAAAAATAATGACAGGAATTTTGGATCGGTTTTGCGTTTTACGGCTTATCACCCTCTTTCAGGTCATTTAATACCGAGAATAATTATTTTTGATAAATAATATTTTTCTCCACATCTAGTTTTTTGAATAACTCAATGTGCGCAGTTTAACCCATAGCTGGAGGTAATGTGAGAATTCATACTTTTCCCAAGGGTATTAATCTGAATATGAACGCAAACAGAACGGCTGCGATTCAAACTCACGTATCACGATTCCGAAGTCAGACTGCCTATCAACTTGGCCAAATCTACTTAAAAGTAGGCTTTGGTGTGTACATATGTGTGTTTACAGTTAACGAAGGAGAAATACAACATAAGGAAACGAAACAGAAGACAGGCAGTGATATAGGTAAGAACAAAATAATAGAGATAGATAGATAAATAGATAGATATATAGATAGTTAAATATATTGGTTGATATATAGATAGATAGGTAGGTAGGTAGTTAGGTAGGTTGGTAGGTGGGTGAGACTAGGTAGATATAATCATATGGAGCCAGACAACTAGATAGGTAAATAGATAGACGGACATACAGAGAGACATAAGGGTGGATCGGTATATATATATATAGGGATAGATAGAATAGAGATAAAGATAGGCAAATAGATAGATAAATGGATAAAAAAAACATGCAGACAAATAGATAGAGGGAAAAATAAACAAACAGAAAATAGAGATATAGATAGGGAGAAAATCATATAAACGAACATACAGACGTACAGAAGGACATACGGAGAGAGAGAGAGAGACAGACAGACAAATAGATACATAGATAGAAAGACAGATAGACACAGTGAAATAGATATAAATAGATAGATATATAGATAGGCATATAAACAGACAAACCAAGAGATAAATAGATAGATAGATGAATAGATATAACTGGATATATATACAGAGAAATAGGCATATAAACAGACGAACCAAGAGATAAATATATAGACCGATAGATATATAGGTATGTAGATAGATATAAAATAGATAGATAGATAGATAGATGGATAGATGAATAGAAAGAGATAGATAGAAAGAAAGGAAGATTGATAAACATATATAATTTATTACTTTGTGTCTTCTAGTGTGTGTTTTGATGAGTGATTGATGTGCCTCTCTCTTTATCAAATGATGTGCGTTGGCGTGTATTGGTGTGTGGGGCGTCATCTATATCAACGCGTCGTGAGCTTTAAATCATTCAAAAGGGCAACTACTGATACTTGTTAATCCGTCAAGTTAAAATGATTAAAAAAAAATATCGGAAGCCAGGAACATTATTCTAGAACAAAAAGTGTATATCACGATTTAGTGTTCGAAACTTAAACATCATGGAGACTGCTTTACCAAATTTCTTTCTAGGTATTTGAATTTCGAATTACAAAACGAAAAGAAAAAAAAAGTGAATCTCTATCTTTTATCACAAAGAATTGTTTTTTTTTTTCAAATTGTGATTTATTTGATTATTTATAACGGATGCCGTGGTTAAGAAAAAAAGCAATATACAGTATATTCTTTGTTTTTAGAATTTAGTTAAATTGTTTCGCATATCAAATAAATTCACTTTTTGTTTTGATTTTTATTTAATTCATTTCTGTTCATTTTTTATTAGTAATTTCTTACTCGATTTGAATTAATGAAAATTAATTTTATTGGATGTTGATTTAATTCAGAGCTATTGTTAGAGTTACGAAAAAATACAAATACAAATCATTATTTATCGAAACGAAAAACGACACAAAACAACTACAAATAATTCTTGATCAAACTTTGACAAATTTAGAAGGAAAATGAAATTTTGCAAAATGAATTTGGCTTTCACAACGGGTAAGCTATATAATAGTTTATTTTTCCACAAGTGTTCAAAATGTTACGAGGAAAAAATGAAAGAAGCAAAATTCACCGATGTCTGTTGATGTATGCACAGTTACGAGATAGATGCAGGAAAATAAACCGCCCGTTCGTTGCTAGCCAAAGTGCATTGAGAATGGTGGTGATTATGTAGAAAAAATATATATTCTAGATCACAAAAGGTCATTTGTTATAATAGTACCACTGCGTCTTCTTAGCTTTTCCACTTTTAAAAGATAACATTAAAACATAGCTGGCATTACTTTGGGAGCGACAATCGTGTTTTGATTCGTTGTTTTTGGTATAATTTTGTTTTCTTTTTTTAGTAGCTCAATAAACCCTCCAGTCTTCTTTCTAAGATCCACGAATAAGTTCGGAGAGTTTATCGGCCGAAATTTTTTAAAGGTCAAACGATAACGATGAGGAAAAAATAAATAGATGTTTTATTTTGTTTCTGTTATTTTGATTTTAATTTATTTCGTTTGGCTTCGTTTTCGTTTTGTTTTGTTTAGTTTAGTTTTTTTGTTTTTTTTAAATCTCAATTAATTTCGTATAGTTTGGTTAATACAACACGGTATTACTTTTTACCTGATTATTTAAATAACTGATATATGTAGAGTTGAACAAATTTTCCCCCAAATATGGAATAGAGACTGAAATATAACTACGAAACCTATCATCGTCATCGTAATCGGTGATCACTCGTGACTAGTGTGATTGTCTACCTGTTGGGGGGATTGGGTCGGGTTACTCAGATGGAGGACGATCTTTGACCCACAGACTTTAGTGCAGTGGGGGCATGTCTGGGTAGTCGACTGAGTAGTGGAAGTAAATAATAAAAGTACAATAAAAGTAAAAAATCATTATAATGCCAGATTCATAATTCATGAAACTTATACATGCTTTATTCTTAATCAATTCTTGTAAACATATGCCATAGGGTTAGATGTTTCTTATTATAATTATTCGAATGGGATTTTGCCAGTATCAATTACCACGGATGACCCGAAAATGACACTTAGTAGTGGTTGCCAAGGTAATCGATCAAAATATTTTATATTTCATTGGATAATAAGCTATTTTTCGTATGCCCCTTGGTATATTTTTATATGTTGCAACGTTAAGAGAGTATTTGTTATAATAAGCACAATAGAATTATCTTGTCATAATAGTAGACATAAGAACGTTTTGTCTAGACATCTGTCTTCGTTCAGCTTTCAGTGAATCGCAAGTCACCACAGGTTTTTTTGGTAGATTTACAAAGGTCATTTGTTCTCCGGGAAAAATGACTTCTGATGATTTTAAAGTCGGTGGGCGTCAACTTTTGAAAAAAAAGATGTATAACATTTTAGAGAGATTTCAGTAATTTTCCCAAGCGAAATTTTGTGGCAATCTAATCTGTTAATTTAATCTTAATCCAGAAATTTAATGCTGAAACTTGGATTAGCTTTATTTAAAAATTGACCAATTACAATTCAAATTTATATTTCCTGCAACAGTATTGACTGCCATTATTAACGTGTTTATTCAATTTTGTGTCGTTATTATTAAATTTTCGCAAAATCGCAATAACTGCACTTGTAGAAAAATAGAATGTTGTTCGGGGAAGTGAAGGAATTAGATGACCTATTTTTTCTTCCACCCAAAGTTAAGATGGCAGAATGAAAATATACAGTGATATAAACCTTTGAGATCACAGTCATTTGTTTTAAGCTCGAAACAACAAAAGAAACTCATTGGATCTTTTACTTTATGCTGTGTTCTCCAACAACAAGGGTTATCTTGCTCTTCTATTTCTGCTGATGTTGCTGCTGCTTTTTGTTCTTCTTCTGCTGCTACTGCTCCTTCTTTTTCTTCTTCTTCCTTCTCTTCTTCTTCTGCTTTTTATTCTTCTTCTTCCTCTTCTTCTTCTTCTTCTTCTTCTTTATCTTCTTCTTCCTCTT
>JAYKTE010286264.1:0-11502 GCA_036873565.1 Xipholeptos notoides | reverse complement strand
GATCTGACTGATCGTACGCACACACACACACACAAAAACACACACACACACACACACATACACACACACACACACACACACACACACATACACACACACACATAAACAAGCAAACAAGCTTTTTAACTTTTATAAATTTAAAGATTTATTGTTAAATGAATAAATGCAACAGTTATAATAACTATACATTTGTATACTACTTGTCGTACCATGTATTTTATACTATTCTCTCATTGGTATTTAGAGCGTTGAATAATTGTAAATAGTGTAAATACACTTTTTATAGAAAGAGATTATCGAAACTTTATATTTACAAACTCTTTCTAGCATTAAATAATCATATGAACTGTTAAATCATGATTATCTACCCCAAACCTGGGCTAGAATCTTCCAGATAATACTTTGTCAGACAATTTACAACTCGCGTGTTTAAAAGAGCAAATTTATTATGCAACAGGGTTGGAATAATAAGCAGAGAATCTAAAACCTAGGGCCAACAGGTAATGACGAGAAATTTGATATTTACTTATCAATGTGGGATAATGATAACATAATCTCCCATTAATCAATGTTTAATGCAACCAAACCACATCTCTAAATGCATATCTTGTCATTTATTTTTCTAAAACTGTTAGCATTTACTCGAGTAAATAAGTTTATGCATAATACCTTATTTAATCCTTAAGTATATAGTGACTTTCTATGATGTTCTACTGTTATTAACTATAGAGTGCCTTAAAAACAAACGTAGGCTTCGTAATTTATCGCAGACTAATGTGTCATACCAAAGACATCGAGTTCAATTTAACTACACGTCTGGAGAGAAAAGCGAGTAAAATGCAATATTTGTAATCAATAACGAAGCTTTCTAAAGAATCCATCAACATTTTTGTGAGATGCAAAACTAAGTAAGTGATTTTTGTGCTGAATTCTTTTTGTTGATAGCAATAGTTATAAGTTTTACATGGTGTCTGTTCCTAAATATACATTACTGCTTATCACTGTTTCACCTGCGCTTCGTTCACTTCCAATTGCTTCGAAATGTATTAAAATGTGAGAATGGATAATATGAATATTATTTTCGATATTATCGAATTATGTTATAATTTCACAAGAAAAAATATTGCCTTATTATTTACTATTCATTGCTATACCAATAGATGCAAACTAAAAATATAATTACTCACGAGCGACAAATTTTATGTATGGGAATGAAATAAATGAAATGTCTGGTTTTGTTTTACGGCATATAAACTTTTTAGGTTATTATTTAATGTCGAGAACAATCATTTTTGACCAGCGTTATTTTTTTCCAATCATAGTTTTTTTTTAAATACAATATGCACTATTTAACCTATAGCTGTAGGGAATGTGAGGATTCACACCTTTTCCCAGAGCTTTAGTCCAAACGTGCACGCAAACGGAATGACTGGGATTCAAACTCGCGTACTACTATTTAGAAGTCCGACTGCCTATCCACTGCCCCAAGTCGACTTCCACTTGCATTTGTTTGATGTATAATTTTCAATCGAATACCTTGCATTTTTTCTGTTATCTATGTTAGTTGTATAAGTTTTAATTTACTTAGAAAAGCCAGTATTCCAGTTGATAGTGTCGAAAAACAATGAAAAACTAATTATTACGATAGGTCCCTTAATTTGAGTAGAGCAACAATAAAAATCGAGATTACGATAATCGCCCATTGGAGGTTGAAGGCCTCAGCCATGCTCATAAGTAGGAGAAATGCCGTCTTCGAAAAATGTTTCTAGGAAAATTCGATCAAACTATGTAAAAATTCTTTAAATGAATCGTCTTGTGAAGAAAATAGCTGCACCACTGATTCCAAATTACTGTCTACTGACAGAAAAAATAAAGCGTACCGCAGCCCAAGTGACCATTAGAAAGAAAAAGAAAGATATATATAGAAAAAAGAATTAAAAGAAAATCAAAAGAAAAAAATTCACCCTTCAGAAAAGTGTTTAACATTTTGTTAAAATCCCCAAAATGCAATCATTTCACGCACCTCACTGTCTTAGTAATTCTGCGTCGCTTTGTTCTGAAAATTCGGCTTTTATTCTTTTCCCTTAGATTCAGCTTTTGTCAGATAAAATCAAAAAAATGTTAAAAGCTTTTATAAGCATTTGTTTGTTTTATCTACGTTTCGATATTTTATCTGGTCTGGAGGGACGGACTTTGACAACGAATCAACCATTTTGCCATTTTGTTTCATAAATGTATTATACAAGATAATATCATTAAAAATGAATCTCTTCCTGGAATATATCCTGCATCCCTGTCTATCGTAAAAGTTGAATGTGGATCATCAAGGATTCTTTCCCATTGGACATTGTATCCTGTAACACAAGTTGAAATAGATGAACATGAAAACGAAGCACTTATTGGTAATATATATATAAAACATTTGTGGATTTAGGAAAGAAAATATACAACAAATAAATGCTATCAAGTATGTTCAATATAACAGAAATCTGATATTTATAGCATATCTGCATACAGTCTCCTTTTATCCTGGTAGAATTAGCTAACTCCGACACTTTCTCGGCTTATGGATATAACATTTAAGTTATAAAAAGGAACGGCTTTCCTTATCTTAAAGTACGTGATAAAAAATAGGATAGGTCAAAGGATCTTTTTTAGTCTATTTCGTTTTTCGCGCAAAATAATAGAGATTTTGTCATCAAATAACACATACGTAATCCAAGATACATTGTGCCGATTAACGGTCAAGGTCATTGAGCTCTCTTCAAACTTTAACATTTTTCTTCCATTTTATCTATTTAGAATATTAATTCACTACATACTGCTTTCAGCGCCTTCATTGCTTCAAGCTGTTTATAAACAGAGGTTAAAAAGCAGTAAGTGAAAATTGGTCCATTTCTAAAATGTCAAATGTAAAAAAAAAAAAAATTGGACTGTATTCATTTATTGAAAAAAGCATGGACAAATGTTTTGTAAACAAAACAAAAAGCAGATTTTTTTTTTTTAGAAAATTTAGAAACTTAAATAAAATGCAATTTCCTTTAACTCACACACGAAAGAAATTAAACTGACTGTGCGTTACGGGAAAAATCCAAAAAACGTTTTTTGGAATCTTATTTCTTTGTATTGTATGAAAGAAACTATTTTATAGAAAATTAATTCATATTTTTGAAGGGTTTTTTTTAATCGCCGAAGACATTTTTAAAGAACAATATACACATTTTTATTTCTTATATTTCTTATTTTTGTCGATAGATTACCTATTACATGTGCATGTACAATATTACCTATTACATGTGCATGTACAATATTTACATTATTGAAACCAATCAAGAAACAGTGCTAGAGACACTGGGATAAGTTAGTATTTTGTAATATGATCAAGAAAAAGTACCTTGAAACAAATACTAATAATTTTGATCAATGATTTAGAAATGTAACTAAAGAAAAAATAATATAGGGTGTTCGAATAACTTGGACAGAAATTAACATAGTTATAACATTAAAAATATATTGAGATTGCAACAAAAATTGTAGACCTTTAGGGCGTCGCTGCAACGCAACATACGAAATCTAAAGAACCAACAGTGGACAAATATATCCAACTAGATGCAGTAGGCATTTGACAGTAAAGATACCAAGACTATATACCACCTGATCCGACAGGTGTTTGGGCCTTAATTCTCAGTGATGGTACCGCCAGGTGCAA
Organism: Xipholeptos notoides; assembly: GCA_036873565.1. Classification (NCBI taxonomy): domain Eukaryota; kingdom Metazoa; phylum Mollusca; class Cephalopoda; family Idiosepiidae; genus Xipholeptos; species Xipholeptos notoides. The sequence continues at coordinate 7,793 of JAYKTE010286264.1, read as the reverse complement.
AGACGGACAATCTCTTTACAGGAACCTGGAAAAAATCATGAAACGGTGGCTATAACATTTCAGGGATCTGTTCGCAAACCCCTCTAATGTCGATGACTGCGTCATTAGGAACTTGCCACAGAAAGATGCCAAAAACAAAATTGTGAGCAATCCAACTCTGAATGAGATCAGCATGGCGATCATGGGTATAAAAACAGGAAAGCCGCCTTTGACACTGTCAACCGAACTCTCTGTGGACAATACTAGGGAAACATGGTTGTTAACCCGGTCTCGTAAATATGCTTAGACAATTGCATGAGAATATGAAAGCACGTTTCCAACTAAACCATACGGTATCAGAGCGTATTACCGTCGACTATGGGGTCAAACAGTGATATTCTGGCTCCAACTTTGTTCTTGATCTATGTTGCAACAACACTGGCTTTCGCATTTCAGAAGTGTGAAACTGGAGTCTTCCTTGAATTTCGGAGAAAAAACACTATTAAGTACAAAATAATTCGTTTGGATATAGTGCCATCCAATTCTCTGGAACTTGGGTTACGAAAATTAGATTCAGCCTAAAAAAAGACTCGAAAAACCCTGAAAATCACTTTTAATGTGAATGCTTAGTTGGTGCACATTGGCACTTTGATCTAAAAATCTAAATAATTTTTTTTTAAATTACTTACAAAAGTGAGCAAAATCTAGAAATATATAGAAATTTGAAATTTAGGTACCTGTTTTGGGGGGGTTTCTTTCAAATTAAATTTTGGCGGACATAATGGAACATTTAGTATCATTATTACGAAGTCTAGGCATTTATCTAAGACTTTTTCAACCAGTAGAAAATATAAGGTGCTCCAATAACTTGGACAGAAATTAACATATTTATCACATTAAAAATATATTATATACCTACATATATATATGAGTGTGTGCGTATAATATATCTTTAATGTGATAAACATGTTGATTTTCTTGAACACACTAAATATTAGTGTATGTATGTGTCTGTGTGCGTGCGTGCACATGCATGCAGGTTTCTGCATGCGTATGTATGCAAGCGTGGAAGAAAAGAGAGCGATATAGATAGACCAGAGAGATGAAACGCATGTATACATGATACCGTTATATTTTTATACATGTTATTTAGCGAACTATTTTTTATCTGGAGTCAGTCGGACGAATAATTAAAGTAAGGAATAAGTTTTAACAGTACGCTTTTGTTTTCAAGATCTACTGATGATAGCGTCAAAGTCCATAGAGGCACTTTTGCTAAATAGCTTGTTTTATTTTGAAAGCTTCTAAATAGGATATAAACTATTTTTAGTTGGAGAAATTAAAGAAAACAAAAAAGTTTTGAGTAGGCATAATAGATTGAATACACACAAAAATTCAAATATTTAAAAAGTAAAAAATCGATTTACACAGGGATATTTAGAGTGGTTGTAGCAATGAATATTATCAAAATCGTGAATGATAGATGTCTTGAGTTTGATCTAGACTAAATGAAAATTGTGACTAGTTTAAACTTGAAAAATTACGATCTTTTCATAAAATCATACTTGGCAGTGATTTCTTTTTATTCATTTTAGCGCTAACACTCAGTACCGTGCTTAGGAACATTGCGCCCCACTTCTGCAGAATGCGCTCGGTGACCCCTACCCACACAAGTCAACTTGCACACCCCCCTTCAACATACTGAATCTACAATAAATGGTACTTTAAACAAAATAACGTGCTCTTGGAAGAACGTGCTCTTGGAAGAACGCAAATATTCAGTAATCATGAAAAGACGGAAGAAATCGAAGAATTGGTGTTTTGAAGCTAACGTTTTCAAAACTTTTAGCTACTTTTTGGTATTTCGCAGCAATTTTTATAGCCATTTTAGAGAATTTTGGCTCTTAATCTCCTACAAGTTTTTAAAGGGGTTTTCAAAAAATTCAAACCCAATTCAAAACTAGTTTGCCACATAAATTTTGATATATTGTTCAGAATTAGAGTTTAGGAATTTATTTTTAAAATGGAGGGGGGTGTAAGAAAAGTGTTGGTATAGGGTAGGGGAAAAAAACGAATTAAATCAAAACAACTTTAATAGGAACCAAGTCATTTTGAAATGTTCCGATCTAGGAAAAAGTCATTAAACGCTAAAAGGCCTCTACATCCCTACGTATTTTCATTGGTTCATTTACTCAAGAACATTCCTTTCATTTTCTCATTGAGTATTTTAAAAATTTTGTTCATTGATTTTTAAAAAAATTCTATTCCTTGAGATTTTTTTGATAATTATTGTAATAAAAAATAAACAAAAATAGTTTATTTACTTTTATCTTAAATCTAATTTGAATTTATTTTATGAATTATAGATCTAGAATGGGGCGAAAATAAAAAATATGATTGAATAAACAAAGTTAAGTAAATTAAAAATGTTAAATACTGAGCGTTTAAAAACAAAGGTTTATGTAATTAAATAAATCAATTGGGATCTCCCTTGCAGGCGTATCTAGCCATAATCGAGACCGTTCATTTGAAAAAGAAAATGCGTATGTGCACAGCATCGTTTTTCCCCGGAGTAGTACTACATTTTCAAGTTATTTTTTTACTTACAAAACGTCTGTGATGTAAAAAGAATTTGAAAAAAAACCAGCCTTTTGATGAAAATTAAAATAAAATGGTATTAAAATAGTTTTTCAGTCACCGAAAAAGTTTGTGTATGCTGAAGGTTGTCGCTAATTTTTTCTTAAATGATTAAGGATATCCTGAAAGTTTGGGTACGTTTTATGTTTTTTTTATTTTGAAACATATATATAATCTATTTCTTTCTCAAGTTCATTAAAAAATAAATGGCGAATGCTATGGGGCTCCGAAAGGCTTCTTTAAATATATATATCATATTTGATAATGAAAAAAAAACTGGTTAATTTTTAACATACAAATATGATAATTATTTTCAAGTTAATCCTTTTTTTTGTTCATATTTGCGAAGGAAATAAAAATCTTCCGACATCCCGGGACCTTGCAGCTCCCAATGAGCCTGCAGTCCCCCACAATTGCGGGGTCTGCGTGTGCACTAAGCACGACCCTGCAAACACGATACCAAACCAAAAAAAGTCACACCTAGTTTTTTTGGAAATAATAATAATTTATGAAAATAATAAATAACTAGCAGAACCCGGGAAAATTCCACGGTTGTTGAACATTTTTCAAACACACTTCAGCAGGAAGTTTCTGATGACATAAGTCAACTATTAAGGTTGTCCTTCAATAGAAAAATCAATGGAATATATTTCAGTTCAGGTTTTGAATTAAAAAAACAACAAATAACTTTAACTAAACTGCTGTAAATACTATTACAAGAAATATAACTACATGGACGCGTCACTTTTTTTCCAGAATATTTTAATTTAGAAAGATTATAGCGTCTGCGGTTTGAGTGAATTGCTTTGTTTATTTAACTACTTAAAAACTATCAAAATCCATTATTTATTAATAACTTTGGGTTGTACTAGAGAGATAAATACTTTATAGAATTATAAAAACAATAGAATATAAAACGTTTTCTAGAATTTTCAATCGAATTTCAAATTTTACATTTTCTCCAAAAAGCAATGGACGTTTTTTTTTCAACAATTTTTTCTCCACTCGTCTTAAATATTTTTTTATCAATGTTTTTAAATCGATTAAACTATTTTTTTATGTCTAAATAAAAACATTTTTTTATTAGAATATGTAAAGTAAAAATTGGTAATATAGAAATACAAAGAAATGAAAGGTTTTATCGAAAATATTCTTTTTTTTCGATAGGCAAATAATGGAATTGTTTTTGTAATTAAAAAAAACGAATAAAAATTAAAATAAAACAAACAAATAACGAAGAATTTAAAACAATGTTTAGCAAATTATTATAAAAACCTTTTAAAGCTAAAAACAATTGATTTTTAAAATTTACATTTTTTTTCAATGAAAATTCAAAATAATACATTCTTTTGTTTTTCTGAATAATTTAAAAAATAATTTTTAAAGGAACAAATATCAATTCACTTGCCCATGTTTTTAAAATTTTAATCTATAATTAAAAAAACTTACTGTCACCTCTCAACAGGGCTCTTTTTTAATTATAAAACAAAATAAACAATTGTAAACCGTAATTTTTGGAAAGGAAATAGTTTTAATGATTCTTAATAAATGAGTGACATTAATTACTATAATTTTTCTTAAATCCATTTAGCAGCAACGCTCTGGTGTTGGTTATCATTTGACGAACTTGTTGCTTTGACGCAATTCAGGTTTTTTAGCAGAAGTTTTTTCAAGAAAATTATTATTTTTCAACAACGTTCTCAATTTTTGGGTTCTAACAAAATCGGACAGAAATCTGTTTTTTGTTCCGTTTTTAATTTTGATTTTTTTTGTTTATGTACATAACTAAAAGTAAAAGAATAAATTAAAATCAACGAAGGTAATTTCCATTCCTTTGTAATTCTTGGGGTTAAGGTTAAGGGTTAGAGTGGCCCTAGATCCATGTTTTTATGTGTTTTTTTCGATTTTGTTTCAAGTTTCTGTAGCCCTTGGTATTTAAAAAAAAATTGAAAACGGAACGAAAATCCATTTTTTAAATTTTCAATAGAAATTTCTTTTTTTTTGAAAGACTCTTTTGTTGAACACTTATTCTGTAAGGGTCAAATTTGTATATTAAAATGTTTTCGTTCTGTGTTTCAATTGCATTTTTAACAGCTGTACCTTTAAATATCTTAGTCCATTATAATCATCTCATCTACACCCTCCACACGGTGATTCACCAGCAGATATAAATAATACTGGGAGAAAATGACGTAGAGGTTCAACACCAACAGTCTCTGATATAGCAGGATCACAATACAAACAAATTACTAGCTTATTCAAAATCTACAGGAAACTTTTGCCAGCATTTTCTTAATAGTTTTTATTAAATTATGTTTAAATGTAAATTGGCTTAAACACGAGCTATTTGCAACGAGTTCTCAATCAAGTCCCCGGGAAAGTCCCATGGTAAATTTACTTACTGCTCATATCAAGGTTTTTAAAATTATAATCAGTGATATGTCCATGTATTCTACAGTCCGTATCGCCAAGTTCCCATGTCTGTTTTCTGTCGGTAAACAAGTTTTCGATTGTCATTTTCTGTAGAGCCTCCAATTTTGACTTATTTATGGCTATCTTTAATTGGACAATTTCTTTCATTTGGAGATGATAGAAAGGCTGTTTCACAAAGAATGGTTATTTTTGGCAGGCAATAACAACCGTTATGAAGAAGAAAGTGAAACGATGGTTTTGGCAAAAGTTTATCGCCAAACCTGGTCAGTTAGATTTTATTCTCTCAATGTAAACACACAAAAAGCATTGAATGACTTTATTATAAAAATAAAGCTAGCATCTTATTCTGAATAACGACTTGATCAATAGATTGTACCATGGGTGGACTGAGAGTGTAATTGAAATTCGGGCAGAAAATACAATTTTGCCCCAACTACCCATTTTTTACAGTTAAATACCACATGTAGAGGCTGTGAAGCAGGTGATCTGTACATATTGGTTTAACTATGTCTGGTAGTTAGCTACGGTGATTTGACACACATTATGATGCGCAGGCAAAACGGGATGACTCAAGTCAGAAGGCATATATTAGAGAGTATAATAAGGACATCCTTGATAATTTTATTGACAGCCAGGCGGGACACTTTGGAGTGCCGTGCTGACCAGCATTGCCCAATTGACTGATGCTTCAGTCCGATCTTAAATAAAACAACCAGGTTTTCGTAGAAATCTGTACTTATTAACAAAATTTTAAATAGGGTACATAATATGAAAGCTATTTCAAATCACGGATATTCTTCACCTTATCATCATTAAATAACAATTTAAAAAGACCTCTACATTTTTCTTCACAAGTTTACTGAAAATCAATATATAAGGGTCGTCCCAAAAGTAATGATTTCTATTTTTATTTGCATTCAAGTAGGCCCTTTTGCAGCACCAAGCCCTTGAGCATGGTCCAATTGATCGAGGGTTCAATCCACCCCTGGATTGTAAAAAATTTAGTGAAGCATGATGATATTTCATGAAATGCTTATTAGAAACAGAACAATAAAAAAAATATGGAAAAGATAAACTAACATTTTTTTGCTCTATTTTTTAAAAATTCTTTGGGATGAGGCTTCATAATCTCTATATTCATTTTAGTGGACTGTTTTCCTCCTTTTCTTAGTTGTTGTTTTTACAGCGTTTCGGCCAACTCATCATTGGCCCTTCGGGGCCTGTGGTGCAGTGGATAAATTCTTTGAATCCCTACGGTTATATGTGAGCATTGTCTGAAGATGGCTTTTTCAATCCTACCTAAGGGCAGTAACTAATGGGTAGACATTTGCAAGACTCGACATTTCTGTCGCAGTTAATACCGCTGAAAAAGTACAGATAATTAGTTGACCGAAACATAGTGAAAATAACTATGAAGATGAGGATAATATTCCGCAACAATGGATATATAAACCAATCTTTTCTTCTTAAACATTATCACCTTATAATAAAGCAATACATTATAATTGTTTAGTTTTCTATTTGGTTTGTGAAGTTGAAGCCTTACGCTTCAACGAACATTGTGGAAATAATGGAGCAGATCTAGGTGTATTTGGAGGGATAGAACCCAAAATACGCCAGAAAACTATTCTGCCGTAACGCAAGTCTGTGAGAAGTAAATTGAAAATAATGAGGATAATGTCACAACTCACATTCGTAAAGTTACAATAGAATTTGAAGAGTTTAAATCCAGCACTTTGAGTGTGTTACCAAGTATAATAATAATAATAATAATAATAATAATAAAATACCCCAAAACAACAAATTGTTTCAGGTTTTAAAGCCTGCAACTTTCGTTTAATTTGAATTGCAATTGGTTTTGTTATTCATTTTAAAATACTTAAGCAAAATCTATTATTATGTTGAAGCCAAATGATATTTGTTTTTTAAGTATATCATTAACTATTGTTTGATTTTATACAATAACATTCTAAAATAATCAATTTCTCTAGGATTGAGCTTTATTTGGTAAATATTTTTTAATTGGATCAACTTTGCAATAAACTAATCTAGTGACTAATATGTTTTTTCATATATTTATTTACTATAAGCATTACTTGATTTTCCCCGGGCGCAGGAGACTTGCTACTTAGTTAGTTAAGGAAGTCTATTATACAGGAAAGTCCAAGCGTCCATATGTAAATTTTGGTGGTCTAAATCGTGGTTTTATGCACATTTCAGTTGTCTGAATGCTTTGATGCTAACTTTTGTATTCATTTTGATTTTGTTTATTTGTAATTCCTAATTTTGACGCATTAGTCGCTATTTTCTGACTCTAAACCAATTACAAAGTGTTCCTCAGGTCTGAAGGCTGCATATATCAAATTGCAAGTATTTAGACCCAAAATTAGAAGTTTAGGTTGATAGAGACCACATATGTCAAATCTTTCAACTTTGAATCATTAACGGCTACATTTCCGGCTTAAAACCAGTTGAAAAGCTTTCCACAGGTTCGAAAACCCCATTCATCATATGTCAAGACTATAGACCCACAATTGATAGGAGTTTATTAAAGATTGACTATTGACATACGCACAGACACACACACACGTACACAAATTTTTACTTTTATTGATATAAAGATTTATTTCTTAACAAAATAGATTAGACTCTTTTCTTTTTCTGGTGAATCATTCAACCACGGTAGTGGTTGAATATATGCTTGAGTCCGACATTTGAATGAATCGAGACACATTCAAACCCCC
>JAYKTE010286263.1:0-20828 GCA_036873565.1 Xipholeptos notoides | reverse complement strand
TAGGTGAAGGGTAACACTGATTACAAAAGCCCAGGGATGAGCACATAAAAATGGCCTTGTGCCGAACTTGGGTTGGTCCTCGACCAAGTAAATATCATATACACATATATATATATAATATATACAGATATGATTCCTTAGGCTCTATTCTTTTTTGTACAATAAACCTAATGTGTTATCCCAAGCTTTGTTTTGCAGATTTTTGGCTGATGTTCAGATTCATGATATAACATGTATATATGCTGTAAGATTAATAAAAGAATCATTTAACCAATCAAGTCTTCCAAAAAATGAAGGTACCATGGTATCATCAATTGATTTTTTTTCTTTCTGTTTCCAAGGTTTGTCTCCAAGAAGTTTCAGTACCTGCCAGAGGTAAAGAAGGAGAAAAGCACTCACTAACATCTCCTGACTATTACAGTTTGAAATCGATGATGGCACCTCGGCCTAAAAATGAGAGTCCATGGAAAGGACACTTAGGACAGGGAGAAAAAGGTTCAGGTAATCTAGAATTTTAAATTATCAGAATGTAATCGTATATAAAAAATAAGAATATATTATATTTCAGATATGTAATCATCTTCTATTATACCAAATATAAGAATAGATATTGTTTGTGATTAGTAATGGATTTGTCTTGATTCTCCTTTTATGCTCATTTTGATCCGTGTTTTTTGTAATTCCGAGACTTTTTTCTTTCTAAGAAAACTGCTGTAATTTTTTTGAAAGCCAAAAATTATTTTAGTAAACTGGTTATATTAGCACCTTAATGAACAATATAGCCCCCACACAGCGGATACTAAAGGTCCAAAACACTCCAATTTGTTTTCAAGTTTGACCACTCAGCACCTATTTTTCTGTGTGGAAACCAAATCAAATTTGATCCTCAGGTCCAAATACCCCATATATCAACTTTCAAGTCTCTAGACCCAACAGTGACACAGTAATTTTTTAGAGACTATTTTTATGAAAGACACATTCTTATTTAGTAAGTTAATGGAGTCTTCCTTCAAATGTTTGTTTAGTTTTACGGCATGTCAACCTTTTTAGGTCATTTAATGCTGAGAATAATCATTTTTGAGAAACGTTCTTTTTGTCCATGCATAGTTTTTTGAATAGCACAATATGCATTTTTTAACCCATAAAAAGGGGTAATGTGGGGATTCATACCTTTCTTAAGCACAAAAGGTCATTCATATTAATGGAACCACTCCTGTTTTTGTAGCTGCTTAACTTTTAAAAAATAACTTTAAAAAATACTTATAGAACAATCCTCATATATGAAAAAATAGGTGGCATAACTTTTGGAACGACCCTTACATATAAATAAATAGGTGATATTACTTTTGGAATGACATTCATAAATAAAAAATTTGACACATTACTTTTGGAATGACACTTGGATATAAAAAAATAGAAGGTGTTACTTTTGGAACAACCCTCAATTATAGAAAATAGGTGGCATTACTTTTGGAATAACCCTTGTATATATAAAAGAATATAAAAGAATATGTGGCATTACTTTTGGAATGACATTTCAATAGAAAAAAATAGGTGGCATTACTTTTGGAACAACACTTGTATATAAAAAAAGGATGTTTTACTTTTGAAACAACCCTTTTTATATAAAAAGATACTAGGCATTACTTTTCGAACAACCATGGTATTTCACTACTAGTGGTGGTTTACTTACTTTACTTTACCGAGTTAGTCATTATGCTGCTTTATTTATGTTCTTAAGATTACCATTCCATTTCCAATCTTTATTGTGGTTAATTTGTATTCAGTAACCTTTTTTTTAGGGTTCAAGCACAAATAAATATTAAAGCCAGATAGAAAATCATTGTAACATTTGCTGGAATTGATTAGCATGGTCAGTTGGACTGTCGTTTTATGATTTTGGTGTCTGGAATATTTTTAGATGAGAATGGAGACTATGTTCTCAGTGTATTGTTTTCTGGATGACAGTTTGAGTAGTATAAGGTAAATTGAAACTGGCATAAAGGCAGATAAAGCGATCCTAAATATATCAGGGTGGTAGACAAGCCAAGGACAGAGAAATAAAGTGTAAATTCAAAAACACGCAAGCATATTGTAGCTTGGTGATTACGTATGCACATTGCACAGTCATAAAACAACTTTAAAACCATTCTCGGCTTACGTACAACATGATTCTTTCTTTTTGTTTTGATTTGGTTTTTAAAATAAAGAGGTTCTAATTTCACTGAGAACCTGACCAGTCCTTAATCTGAATATTTCTGATGTTGTGCATGAAAGTGATATGTGCTGCTAAGCCAGATTTACTTTGGGTTGATTCTTATTTTATCAGTACTTACACCTGACAACTTTCTGATATTGAGATATTCTGATATTCCTAAATGAATTATTTAAGGGTAGATTTTTATTTTAGAATTCCTTACTCCTGACAACTCTCTGATGTTGGGAACTATTCCTAAACATATTATTTAAGAGTAGATTTTTATTTTAGAATTCCTTACTACTGACAACTTTCTGATGTTTGGAACTATTCCTAAACATATTATTTAAGGTTAGATTACTATTTTAGGATTCCTTACTCCTGACAACTTTCTGATGTTGGCAACTATTTGTAAATGAATTATATAAGGATAGATTGCTATTTTAGGAGTCCTTACTCCTGACAACTTTCTGGTGTTAGGAACTATTCCTAAACAAATGGCTTTAGACTAGATTCCTATTTTTGGCTGTCAGAGAAAGAGAAAGAAGAAATATGAAAGGTAAGACATGTATCAGTACCAAGAGTAATATTGCTAAACCTCATTAAAAAATTCATTTGGTGATTATGATTCCCAACCAGAGGCCATAACAGTACTTTCAATAGATCCATAAATTTAATTAGGAACCTTCTTAAAAATCTTGAATAATACAAAAAGTTTTATTTGCAAAAACACTTTGTGAAAACTGTTTAAGTTGTATCTTCCCGAAACTTCCTGAACTTTCTAAATAAACCATTATATAATTACTCAGTCTAGACAGTGGTGAAGAATCATTGTTTGGTTCTTGTAAGCTATTTCCAGTTGATTAAACACACATAATATATTGACCTGAAACTGCTTCACTTCTGCACAATCTATTTGGCCAGAATCTATTTTGGTAGAAAGTTCCATTTGGTTTGACTTGAAACTGTTTCGACTTGAAACTCTTTTAAAAGATCAGTCATTCCCAATGTTTGGCTGGTCAGTTAAATGGTTTTGTTAAATGGCATATCAAACTTTATGGCCATTTAATGTCAAGAACTATTATTATTTGCAATATATTTTTTGTTGTTTAGGGTTAGGTTGTCTTTCTTAATGGCATATCAACCTTTATGGTCACTTTGTGCTAAGAAATATAATTTTTTACAAAATATTTCTTTGTTGGTTAGGTAATAACAATATTTCTGCTCATTTATTACCAAGAACCACTACTCTTTACAATGTCTTTTTTGTTGGTTAAGGTGAAGGTGGTTTAGTTTACCCACCCTTGCCTTTGTTCCTATATCTTTATATATATATATATATATATATATATATATATATATATGTATAAAATTCTTTATGACAAACATTCTTACAACTGCATTTCCATGTTGCAAACATTCTTGTTTATTAACACTAGTATACTTACACCCTCCTCCAAGCCCTTTATTGTTACACCTGTTCACCAACCTAAATTAAACAATTCAGACCTCATACATGCCACTGTTAACAACCAGCCAGTAGGCTTTTGTTTCTAGCCGCCATTTGTTGCATATATTTATTGTATAACATTATTAATGCCAATTAAGAATGTTTGAATTGGTGTTGTTCGTCACCTAGATGAGTTACTCACCTTGAGTTATGGGTTTTATCTACCTATGTTTTGTAATTGTTGTGGCAAAACTGCCCTACGAACGGACACTACCACCATCCATATCTAGTGGAAGACATGACGATCCAATGTAGGTATAGATTCAGAAGTTAACCTTGCTCTTGCTCGGTTAGAAAACCAATCTCTCCGTCCAATATTCTATAACCATCCTTTTGTTTTCTAAATATATCTCTTTAACTATATCATGTGTTCTGTTCTCTTTGTGGCCCCTTGCAGGCCCATAACACTGGCAACAAGGTAATCAAACTCATAACACTGATGAACAAGTATTGGAAAAAAAACTTACACAAGGAACCCCCAACCAGAATATTGGTAAATGAGGATTTGAAAAAAGAAATTATCTGAGAAATTTCCAACCATAACTGTTATCAGTGCTGTCCTTCATCTAGATAAGTTACTCTCCTTGATATAGCAAGTCTTATCTTCTTTTTTTGTTGTTCATTGCTGTTTGATGATGATCATCTGAGTATGGCCTCTGATGGCCCACTAGGTCCTGACGCTGTGCGGCCAGTGCCAACAAAGGTGAGTCTCCTGTCTATGCTACACGTGAAGTGTTTGGGGAGAGTCAGTAGTGAATGTGGAGGAGTGGGGTCTGGAACTGTACTATACGAGTTCAAATCCCATGCAGAAACATTTTCGCTTCTTTTACAGTTGCCTCAGGCAGATGAAGTTCATTAACTTGTGCGGGTAACTCATCTAGTTGAAGGACAACACTGATTACAAAACCCGGATAGATGAGCCCCGTCAGCTTAATGAAAGTAACTCACCTAATTGAAGGACAACACTGATTATAAAACCAACGAGACTCTAATGTCTGTGAGTCACCATGATCCCTAGAGCTATGTTGGTGGGAGTCTTGTACTCCTTGCAGGGTCACCCAAGCCAAACAGGTTGAAGGGTAGAGTCCAGACTAAGCAAAAAACAGCTTGTAGCGATAGGCTCTGAGGCAATTTTCTCCCTCCAAAAAAAAAAAACTAGTCTTATCTACCCAGGTTTTGGAATCAGTTTTGTCCTTTATCTAGCTGAGTTACTCTCTTTGAGTTGATGCGTCTTATTTACCTGGGTTTTGTAATCAGTGTTCTCCTTCTCCTAGATGAGTTACTGTGCTTGAGTTGATGGGTCTTATCTACCAAAGATTTTAAGTCAGTGTTGTCCTTCACCTAGATGAGTTACCTTCCTTGAGTTAACAAGCCTCATTTGCGCAAGGCAGCTGAAAGTGATTGTAATGATTTTTGACTGGGATTTGAACTCGTATAATAAAATTTCAGGATCCAAGTTTCTACCATTGCTTCTTGTTGATGCTCACTTTTTAAACAATCAATATAATTATTTCAAAAATCAGTAAAATATCAACTTTGCGTTCAGCTATTTTTGTTTAGTCTTGCAGAACAGATTGGAACACATGATCACTTTCGAAATACAGAGCAGAATTGACCTTTAAGGTACTAACACTTTTACTCATCTTATCTTTATTGTCAAATTCGCAATCAGAGCATAGAACAGTGCAATTTTAATGATGCAGGACTGATATTAACAATAAAATGGTCCAGTAGTGCATAAGTAAAACATTGAATATAAAAGATGAGGAAAAAGATACGCCTCCTTCTAAAGACGAGTTAACTTGTCTTTTGGCATTTCTATTAAGCTAAAAAAAGCCTGTTGTGTTTGTATCTATTTGGAGAAATGGTTTGTGAATAAAAGATAGACCTTTTTAACCATGTTGCCACTGGAAAAAAGTCACTTTTAATGACATATAAAAGTGGTGGATATAAATAACTTTTTTAATTGTGTATAGAATCATAAGAAACTTTTGCATAACTCTTCCTAAGTAAAATTTGGTTGCATTCATTTGTTATTTCCATCTTAATCAAAAAATTGGATGCTGACATTTTGGTTAGTTTCATTCCAAAATCGGACCAATTACAATTCAGCTTTATACAAGATAAGGAAAAACTTAGAAACAGATTCAGATATAAAAGAAAAGACTTAGAAGAAAGTTTATAAAATAAAGAAAAGATTTAGATGGAAGTTTATAGAATAAGGAAAAGACTTAGGACTGAATTTTTTAATAAAAAAAATGGTTCTGCCAACAATTTGCTGACATCATAATTAACAATCCAAAGTTGATATTTTTCTGAGTATTATCTGAAGTGCCAAGACGCGTGTTACATTTAACACACCATATTTTCTGCTAGCTGTGAAAACAGCAATCATTTCCCTGTGTACATTCTATCACTTTAATTATCTAAGCCTGAAATCTTGAAGTCCGAGTGCCACAATATGTGGGTGTTGTTACTTTGGTGTTATTCTTCACCTCAAAGTGTCGCTACATTTTGATCTCTTTGATTTATCCCATAGATAAGACTAATTCAGCATTCAAAGCTTTCAATGTTCAAGAATTCTTCTTGTTTTAAAAAAGAATTGTTTCCTGATAAACTGTAATTAAACAATTCTTTTGCATTTTTTGTTCATTTATTTCTTTAACGATTAAATTTTACACCCCAGTTTTTGTTTTGTGAGGAAAAGGAAATTAACAGGGCTTTTTAATGAAAACAAAAAATATTTAGGGATGTATTCAGTGAGAATGAAGACTATAAATCTCTTTCATCTGTATTAGCTTGACCAATGAAAATGACCACAAAGGTTGAAATGCCTTTAAAACCCTAAGAAAACCAGACCAAAAATGATTGTTCTCAGCATTAAATGACCACTGAAACCAAACCAAACCAAACCAAAAATGATTGTTCCTTGCATTTAATGACCACAAAGGTTGATATGCCTTTAAAAAACCAAACGAAACTAAAAATGATTGTTCTCAGCATTAAATGATGACAATGGTTGATATGCCTTTAAAAACCCATGATGGATATGGCTTTAAAAACCCAAACCAAACCAAACCAAAAATGATTGTTCCTTGCATTTACTGACCACAAAGGTTGATATGCCTTTAAAAACACAAACCAAACCAAACAAAAAAGGATCATTCCTTGCATTTAATGACCAAAATGGTTGATATGCCTTTCCCTAGCATTAAATGACCACAAGGGAGTGTATGACTTTAAAAAGCAAACCAAACTAAAAATGATTGTTCTCAGCATCAAATGACCACAAAGGTTGATATGCCTTTAAAACCCAAAACAAACCAAATCAAAAATGATTGTTTCTTGCATTTAATGACCACAAAGGTTGATATGCCTTTAAAAACCAAACCAAACTAAAAATGGTTGTTCTCAGTATTAAATGATGACAATGGTTGATATGCCTTTAAAAACCCAACCCAAACCAAAAATTATTGTTTCTTGCATTAAATGACCACTAAGCTTGATATGCCTTTAAAATCCCAAACCAAACCAAACTAAAATTGATTGTTCTCAGCTTTAAATAATCACAAAGGTTGATATGTTATCAAAATCAAACTATCGTATTTTTCTCGGCTTTGGTTATAATATGATTTTTTATTTTCTTTCCGAGCGAGAGTGTCTAGATAGTAAAACAGTTTTTCTTTTTTCCTTTAACTCACATTTTACCTTCTGTTTTTTCAGAAAGATATGTCCCTGAATACTGCCCATCTTCAGTTTCATCCCGAAGTACAGATTCCCAAGACTCTGACATGAAACACATTCAACAATCGTATGGCTACCCGAGTGACGAGTCAAGATCAAGTCAAAAATCCAACCGACATGAAAGGGGTAGCTGCACTCCACCACCTCCGAGGTCCACCCACCATGTTACAAGACCATAAAGTGGCATTACCAATACAGCAACTACACAAACAACACATTCATGTACTTGTGCTTAAAGTACACCAGTGTATATATTGTTATAAATATATTTTATCTTACTAAAGAGGTATACTCTAGGGTATATTCCAAAAGATTGAAGGTAGAGACAAACATATCAGAAACTGTAAATTGGAAAGAAACACTCCTAAGTTTCATATTGGGATCAGCAACATTTGAATTTTCATAATCCATGAGATAAGGCTTGATTATTTGTACAACAATTTTTTGGACTGTTGTTCTTATCTTTATCATTGTTACCTTCACAACCCTTGAGCTGAGGCTTGTTAATCTGTATATCTATTTTTCAGACTGTTGTCCTCATCTTTATCATTGATACCTTCACAATCGTTGAGATGAGGTTTGATAATCTTTACATCTATTTTTTTCACTGTTGTCCTCATTTTTATTATTGTTACTTTTACAATCCTTAAGATGAGGCTTCATAATCTTTACATCGTTTTTGGCCTGTTGTCCTCATATCTATTATTGTTACTTTCATAATCTTTGAGATGAGGCTTGATAATCTGTACACCTGTTTTTAGATTGTTGTTTGTATCCTCATCATTGCTCACAATCCTTGAGTTGAGGCTTGATAATTTTGATAATTAAAATGTTTCATAACTAAAAAGCTCTTATCTTTGAGAAAGAATGTTTGTAAAAAAATGTTAATGATAATTCAGATTAAAAAGCCAAAACTAAGAATAGATGTTTTATAAATTATTAGCAGAATAGCCTCTCAGAAATTGTTTTGAATCGACAAAAATATATCATTATTAAATCAAATTATTACATTAAGATTCAATGCAAAATCTTGCATAACTTTTAATATAGTGCCAAACAGCTGTTTGGATCTTATTGGATCTCATTAGTAACACACAATGTTGTAACCATTCCAAACCCTAAGTGGGATTCAAACCTGAAAATTATGTCATGCAAAACAAATGCTCTAACAACTGGCCCATGACACAGTTATGCATTCATAATGGCAATTTTCAGCTTTACTCATAGTCGTAGCCATGCTCTTTTTTCTAGAAGCTGGTGTTTCCGGATTATCAAATTTCAATACCTTTTGGAGGTATTCTGAAACACCATCTATCTAAAAACACTCCCATACACATAAAGTAAAATTGTGTGAATTTTCAAGAAAATCGTTTTGGAGTCCATAGGGAATGGGCTCAGACAGATGCATAGATACATAAACAGACACACTTACAGACATGCAGACCAAGTTTCATTGATATATAAGTTTTGGTAATAATCGTGAACAAATGGAGAAACTATTATGCTTATGTATCAAAATGAAAATTAAAACAGAAAATGAAGATATCTTATATTTTTTGGACTTTAAGTTCTATCCAGAAAAACCTTTTGAATCAACAAAATCCTTCAAAAATCCCCATACATCTGTTTATGAAAATTCATACATAAACTGCTGTATTTTCTAGAAATTGTTTGCTAAAACAATTATTTTAACTGAGAAGAATTTCTTCTAAAAATTTATATTCATGGGAATAAAGAAAAAATTAGATATTTATATCAAAATGCAGCCATCTAAAGTTTACATCTCTGATTCGGACCATGGACCTAATCTTTATTGATCTAATTTTTTTTAATCCTTTGGGATGGGGCTTCATAATTTGTACATCTATTTTTTCAGATTATTGTCCTCATCTTTATATCTGTTATTTACACTATGTTTCAATCAAATAATCCTCTGGCCTTCTAAGTTAGCCAAAACATGGTGAAAGCAACAACTATAAAGATGAGGACAACAGTTAAAAAATAGATATACTTAACTGTATTATTGCTATCTTCACAATGTTTCAGTTAATTGATCATTCAGGCTTCTTTAGATGATAAAATAACAAATGTACAAATTTTAAAGCCTTATCTCAAGGATCCTGAAAAAAATAACATCAATGTCTATTGATGTTTGGAAGTAAAAGTGAAGAACAAACATGAGAATAAAAAAAATTTTGTTTTAAGATGCAGTATGTTAAAATCTAAAACTAAAATTTAATGTGTGTATATCTATTATTATTGTAATTTCCAAAACAAATCAAGCTGCAAAAGTGGAGCTGTGGTAAAAGCTTGGACTCTGGAATAGTATTATACGAGTTCAAACTGTTCCATTCACTTTTAGCTGTCTCGGGCAGATGAGGCTCATTAATTCAGGAGAATAACTCATCTAGGTGTAAAGATATCACCAATTCCAAAAACCTAGGTAGATTAGGCCTGTCAACTCAGTGAGAGTAACTCATCCAGGTGAAAGACAACCCTGATTTTAAAACCTGGGTAGATGATGCATGTCAACTCAATGACATTAAATCAGCTAGGTGAAGGACAACACTGATTTCAAAACCCGGGTAAATGAGGCCCGTCAACTCAGTGAGAGTAACTCATCTTGGTGAAGAGCAAAACTGATTATAAAAAGCCTGGGAATATGGTGATCATCTAAAACTGGCCATGTGCCTAACTTGGTGTGGTGCAGGATTAAGTATATATCATATCTTCAAAACATTTTGGCTGAATAATCCATCAGCTTTCTTTAAGTGATCAAATAATAGTTAGACAAATTTTCAAGCCCCATCTCAAAGATTCCCCTCCAAAAAAACAGTGTTAATGTCACATGTTTGGAACCAAAGAACAATAAGGATATAAAATAAGAAGAGGATTTATGTTGCATCTGTACCCAAACAGTTATACATAGCCATTGAGTTTTGAGAAATAAATCACTCAAGTGGTCATCAAGAGTGAGGGAGATCATATTCACGCCCAAATCACTTTACTCAACCAACTCGATTTTCAATCAACGATAACCAAAAATTTTGCAAGAAGTTTGGGCATTCTCATAAGTCTGCAGTACAATAAGTTGCAAAAAGCAAAAGTTCCTAGGTGTACTGGAAGAAATCTTATCCAATTATTAGGATTTAAACCACTTAATTTTTTTATGTGAATATATACTATTTGAAAAATAAGCAAATCACATCAGATTTCATTTTTTGAAAAAAATTAAGTGGTTTAAATACTAACAATTAGATAATTATAATAAACATAAATTAAGTACAAATCATTAACATTGAATTGTAATAAACACATTATTAAAGATGAACTTGTGAATCTTCAACCACAGACTTTTGGGTGTTAAAAAGAATTAGTTGTTTCTTGTATATTTGAAGAGACACGATTTATAGCAATTTTTGATTGACTACCAGACAACTAGACAAATTATTTTAATTCGCCATATTTTGATGTTACACATGTTTTTATAATTTCTCATTGGCCAATGGGCATCTAGAAGAAAAACTTTTCTTGATAAAATTGATCAGACAAAAGGAACCACAAGGGCTAGTTTTAAATAGCCATTAACATGGTGGAAGCTTAAAACTGGAAAAGAATATTTGGATATTACAGAATGAAGACTTTGGAACAATAAACATACTCATCTTTTCATGTGTATTAAAATGAGATATGATAGCAAAGACTACAAATCATATTTCTGTCAAATCTTCAGCAATGTTAAAATTTCACTCAAAAGAAAAAAGCCCAAAAAGAAGTATAACAGATATGAGAAAAAAAGCAACCATTTTAAGATTTAGGAATTTCAACTGACTATGGTAAGTTTTTTCTGATAACTTCTATTTCTGTCTACTTTTTTATGATGAACTAGTTTTGTGTATTGTGGGTGTTGTCAGGATGGATATCTGTGCCAATAATAGCTTCCGAGATCACAGTTGTAATCTCTAATGATACTCTCTCGATTTCTTTCTTAGCAGCTAGGTCATTAAAAGAGTACAGCTCTGAATGAGAAAGAAAATGAGATTATTTGGACAATGCCAGGCAGCCAGCCTTTTGTCGACCACATCATTCAACTGACCTTTTCTTTCTGACCTTTTCTGTTAGCTTAACTAACTTTTTTTTTTCCAATTTCTTCTTAACTAAATATCGTTATATACTATTCTTATTATTGTTTGAAAAAATAATTAATTCCATTTCTTAAATCTTTATTACTGTATTTTCAATTCTTAATTTCATATTTAAGTCTTTTCTAAAATAAATTCATAAATACATACTTTTGAACGATCTTATCTATATCATTCCAAAAGTAATGCCTACTATGCAAAAGTGCATTGAGAATGGTGGTGACTATGTTGAAAAATAAATTCTGGAGCACAAAAGTTTTGGTTGTTTTCATGGCATCGATATTGAAATGATTTGGACTTTTATCTTTGTCTTTATTCTTATATTTACAATGGATATTGCTACTGTGAATTTTCGAGAAGAGTTTTTTTTATTATCATTATTCAATTTATTTGAGCTTAGAGTTGTTGTTATTTTAATTGCTTTTTGTTGCTTCTGTTATTTTTGTTGTTATTGATGTTGTATTGACTGTTATTGTTATTATTATGGTTGTTATATTTCCTAAAAGGTATTTGTGTCATGATAAAGATGGTGTTTATAGTAGTATCATATCACGACATAAACCCCCACACACTCACACCAAAAAAAAGAAACTCTCTCAAAACAGTATGGTGTGTCAGTCAATATTATAAACTACAGTTATTATCATCATCATTATCCTCATCATCATAGAAGAGTCTGTAGACAATATTTTGGACACACCCTACACATAAATGTCACTAGGTAAATAAAAAAAAGTAAGAAAGAACAGTATTCCGATCCAATTATGAGACATTATACGCAAGAAGTGTTTCCCTCTTCTTATTTATTTCTATCCCATCTTGAAGAATTTTAGAAAGAGTCTTAGCATTGCCAAATGTCAAAGGTAAGTAGAAATGATGAAATGAATGCACCA
This sequence comes from Xipholeptos notoides, assembly GCA_036873565.1. Lineage (NCBI taxonomy): Eukaryota > Metazoa > Mollusca > Cephalopoda > Idiosepiidae > Xipholeptos > Xipholeptos notoides. The sequence goes on along the minus strand of JAYKTE010286263.1, from coordinate 8,342 downwards.
AAATATAAAACGTAGTCACAACACATGATCAAAAGTCGTCAGAAAATTAAATTAATGTTTGTATGAATTATTTATGCCTCTGTCATGGCTATGCTGGAATTTTAGGTTGACATGAAATAAAATTTAATTTTCAGAAATCAGAAAAGATTCATAAAGTAAAAAAAGGGAAGAAAAATTCTCATTCAAATGAAAGTCGACTCATGTTTCAGCCTGAATTTATGATTGATCAATTGATTTGTTTTACAGCATATCAACCTTTTTGGTTATTTGATGCTGAGAATGATCATTTTTATCAAGCACTTGTTTTTTGTCATAACATCGTTTTTAAATTTCACAACTTGTACTATTTAATCCATAGCTGATGGGAATATAGGGATACATATCTTTCCCAAGGTTAATAGACCAAATATGAATGTAACGGAATGACTGGAATTCAAACTCACGTATTACAATTCCAAAGTACAAGTCCTAATCCCTGTCCCAAGCTGACTTCCCCTGCAATTATGAAGGAAAAGTGTTTTACTTACAGAAGCCCCAAATGACATAGAATCCTGGACATCAATCCTGCATTGATTAATATTAATGCAGTCTTATAAAACAAAACCAATTTTAAAATTGGCTTTTTTTCCTAGTATAACTAGAAACTCCAAATGACATAGAATGCTTGACATTCATAAAACTAAATCAACTCTAAAAACGGTTTTATTTTTCCAGTTACACAAAGTCTCAATTGACACAGAATCCTGGACATGAATCCTGCACTCATTAACATTCATACTGTTGTATAAAACCAAGCCAACTATAGAAATAAATTACCAAGTCTCATCTCAAGGATACCAAAGATAACAATAATAAGGATGAGGAGAATAACATGAAAATTTGATACACAAATTATCCAGCCTTATCTCTTGCATTTTAAAGATTCAAATAATCAGAAAATTCAATACTGTTTTAATGGACATACCTACACTTACATTATAAACTCTTTCACATAAAAACATATAAATTTTAGACAGATATGTGGACAGAGGCTGGAGTCAACAGTTCTATCTGCTATTAGTACTATTACTACTACTACATGTAGGTTTGTGCTTTATTCCTTAATACAATTATTCTTTTTGTAATGTGTCTGGTATTGACCACTATAAACCACAACTTATGTGGTTAAGTGATTAGACTCTGGATTTGCAGTACGAATTCTGGTTATTCTGTCATGTTCAATTGTGGATCAATACCCTTGGGAAAGGTATGAATCCCCACTTATCTCCAGCTATTGGTTAAATCGTGCATATTGTGATATTCAAAAAAGTATAAGTGGAAAAAATAACTATAATAATTTGAAAATTATTGAATATGAAATTCATGAGTTGACAAGCCAAGAACTTTTTCATAATCTATCTCTCTTATTTAATAATAATGACGAATGTGTATTTGTCTGTTTTTTATTTATTTTTATTTTTTTATCTGTATGTATCATGTCACCCACTGAAGACATTAATTACATTTATTTATTCTTATTTTTAGGCTGTTTAAATGTTATTATTTCTATTTACTATCCTTATTTCATTCTTTAATACAAATTTACTATGTTTTGTATTCTTATTATGCAGACTGTGGTCCTCATGTTTGTATTTGTTAAACTCACTATGTTCCAGTCAGTTTATACTTTGGGCTTCTTCAAGTTTTTTGTTCATGGTCAAAATCAAAACTGCATTCTGATGTTTTTTGTGCTGTCAAAAAATATCTTTAATTTTTTATTTTTTTCTGACCCTGAATAGAAAACCTGAAGAAGGCCAAAGGATAAACTGGCTGAAACATAGTATATTTAATGAATACAAATATGATGACCATAGTCCACATTAATGAATATGTAAATTATCAAGCCTCATCTGAAGGAGAGTAAATTTAAAAAATTTAAAGATGAGTATGATAGTCTGCATAATAACTATACAAATAATAAACCTAATCTTAAGCATTCCAAAAAACAAAACATTGTAAATTTAACAAATATAAAGATGAGGATTAGAGTCTTTACAATGAATACATGAATTATCATGCTTCATCTAAAGAATTCTGAAAAACAATTGCTATGTTTTTTATTATTTGACTAACATTTTTATGCTGTCATTTTTGACAGCACAGGCATGCTATTATTTGAATAAGACATAAAAATTACACCAATTTTCTCTTGTTAGGAAAATTCCATCTCATCGAGAATTTTGAATATAGATTTATCACCTAAAAATATAAATTTAAATGGGAAAAAAGCCTGTATTTTCAATAATAGATCAGCCGGAGAAAAAAATTACTGATTTTTCAATAATTCATTACATGAGATGCCATAGCTGTCTCGTTTAATTTAGCCGCTGTGAAATATTTCTGCTTAAGTCAAAGGCACACAACTTGTTTAAGTTCTATGTTCAGAAATTTCAATGTGTAGGTGTGTAAGTTAAAAAGCCAATTAGAAAACAGGTTTTTTATTATAAAATGGAAAAGCAAATTTTCTCGAAAAATGGCTGGAACACTTCACCATTTTGAAACTAAACTAATACTGTATTTGTATATCCATTTTTGGGCAGTTCTCCTCATCTTTATATATTGTGATGATGATGATGATGATAAAATGATGGGGTTAATCGTCCGAAAATTCAATAAAAATATTTTAAACCGGATTAGCTTATCTTAAATCTTTTGAGATGAGGCTTCATAATTTGTATATCTTTTCTGTATGTGTCTGTGTGTGAGTTTGTCCTTTATAGACTCCGAAACAACTTGGCCAATTTTCTTGAAAATTCATGCATGTGTTTGGGAGTTTTCTTAAATAGGTGTTGTTTTGGAACAACCCCAATAAGTATTAAAAATTGACAATCAGAAAAATCAGCTTCTAGAAAGAAGAATGTCACTATGATTACAAGTAAAACTGTAAAATTGCCATTATGAAGGCATAACTGTGTTGCAGCCCAGTTTGAATCCCACTTGGGGTTTAGAATGGTAACAACATTCTATGTCATTAATGAGATGCAATAAGATTAAAACAGCTGTCCAGCACCATGTTAAAAGTTATACAAGATTTTGGGTTTAATCATAATGTTATCATTTGATTTAAATACATATATATTTTTGGCTAAACCAAAAATTTTTTAAGTTGTGCATGCAACACCAGGCTATGCTTCTAGTTGAAGATATGACAACTATTTGACAGGAGGCCAATACTAAGGACATTGACTTGTTTTGAATAAAAAAAATCAACTTCAAAGCTTTTTATTTGAACTTTGAAGTCATTTATCTTTAAGATGTTTTTAGATTTTATAAATATCAATGAATTTTTTATTGAAAATATCAATTTGATCGAATTACAAATAAGAATTAATGAAATACAAAAATGAATCTTTGATCATGATTCTTTTGAGGAACTATATTGTGTGCCACTGGACAACTGGTTGGAAAGAGTGCAATACGTAGTAACTTGTGCATGTGTGGTGGGATTACCAACAACAGAAAAATCTCTTTCTTTCTCTTTTCTGGTCATGGCACAATATTGTGTGCCACTAGACCTTAGATTGGGAAGAGCTGAATGTGTAGTAATTTGTACATGGGTTTTGGGATTTTCAACAACAGAATAATACCTTTCTTTCTCATTTCTGGCCATTTACGACATGAGCTAAAATCTACTCAGTGGAATAGCATTAAGTTAGTTAAGCATTAGGATGAGCATTTGGTTAATTAAGTTAAAGCCTCAAAATATACTTTAATTAGAATAAATATGAAGAAACTTTCATTTAAATGTGTTAGTTTGTGCATCACTTCAGCACACCCCTTGATTGATTTTCCTCAGGGATCGACCCAGAAGATCATCAGATTTTTGTGAACCATACCAAAATATCATAGTTCTGCTTGATTGATTTGCATCAGAGATAGACCCAGAAGAAGATCATCAAACTCTTGTGAACCATATCAAGAGACCATACTCTTGCTTCATTGATTTGCCTCACAGATAGACCCAAGAAAATATTAAAACTTATAAACCATGAAAGGAGACCACCATTCTGACCTGTGACGTCACAAGTCAAACAGGACAGGAAGCAGCTATTACACAACAACTGTCGTACTAGTGGTCACCTATGTTTGTCATGCCACCAGTCTGTAGTACCATATTCTGGTTACTACACAATGCATGGTCCCATATTGGTCACATCACCAGTTTGTTGTATAGAAGTCACATCGTTGTTGTCTTGTCAGTGATATTTTGTTTGTCTTGTCCTCTATCCCTGTTGATTGAATAAAGGGTTATGTTCGAAGTTCTGTCTAGACTACCTTTAATAATAGAGATTCCTAAGTTCAATACCCTGAAGAAATCCAAAAGGTTGGTCATATCACTAGTTTTTAGAACCAGTGGTGTCCTAAGTTAGTTATGTCATTAGTTTGTAGATACAATTATTTCTGTAGGAAAACTATTATTTCTAGTTTTTGAGGCAAGTCACGTTAAACAGGACCTTGATTGAATAATGAAATTTTGCCAAAATACATTCAACTTAAAATAAATATTTATAGTTTGTAGTAAGGTAGCATCCAATGTGGGTCATATTACTAGTTTGTAGTACTAGTGGCATCCTTGGTTAATCCCATAACCTGTATGATGTTACAAACCCACAGTATTGTTCTGTTATGCTAAGATATTTTATTTGCATTGTCATTTTATCATAAAATATTATTCTGCATTCTGGCCCCATCCATTTATTTCTCCTGCATAATTGGAGAGGGATATATTCGTTAAATGCTGTTTGCAGTGACCAAACATATGCATCAAGAAAATTAGTGCAGAGACAATTTTAAAAAGTTATTAACTAATTTATTTTATTATTTTTATTATCTTTCAATGGCTCATCTCTGCTTCTGACACACATCCATAACTGGGTTGCTGTGCTAGAGTTTCAGACCACCAATATCTTCAACAAAGAGATAAAACTTTCAGGTCATAAATGCATTAGTTGCAATCCCTTCTGATTGTTTGGGCAGAATAGAAAAATAGTAGGCATTACTTTTGGAAGGACCCTCATATGATTCTATTAATTACTAATTTTCTCTTCATTTTTCTTGACTTTGAGTTGGGTCATAAACACCTGAGTATTTTTTTTGACATCAAATATTGTATCAATAACAGAGATTCAATTTTGACTTATTTTTATGTGATAAAAGATTCACGGTTAATTAAAATCATTTGATGAGCAACTTTTTCTTGTTTTCTTATTTTTTTAAATAAGGATTTTTTCTTTGTCTCTATCAAGAATTTCAGTCAATCATGGTCTCTAGTAAACAGAGAGGCACATAGTAAAACCAAGGCTTATAAAATTCATTGTATGATATTTAATGCTGGATCATTAACTTTGTAAGGATTATCTGAAAGTAATTTATTTAAGTCTGATAATACTAGACAGACACTAATAATATTTGTCTAATAGATGAGTAAAAGAAATTCTAATTAAGTTTCTTTGTTTATTGATATATAACATTTATTGTAGGATATTTAATTGTAGGATATTTAATTGTAGGATATTTAATGCTGGATCTTTGGCTTTCATAAGACCTATGTGAAAGCAATTTATTTAAGTCTGATAACACTAGACAAACAGTAATAATATTGGTGTAATAGCGTAATTATTATAACAGTAAAAGAAATTCTAATTAGGTTTAGGTACGTACATAAACCAAGACTTATAAAATCAAATTGCTTTCTGGGAAACTTGTCTCTATACAACAGCTGCTTTTCTGCAATAATTTGTTGCTATTTCCTGCTGACATGTCAGCACTATCATAGATTCCTTTTGCAGTAAAATACCATCAGCCCTCAGTGAAACTATTCTACGATTCCATTTTGATTGCACTGTCATTTCAACTTTGTTTATTATTTAGACAGTTGTATGCAGAATGGAAAAGTTATTTATGATAAAAAAACTAGTGGACATAATTAACATCATTCAGGTTACAAATAAGTTGAAAAGTTTTCATTTAAGGTTTGTAGCACAATGGATAATGGCTTTGAGTTTCTACAATTGTGAATGAACATTATCTAAAGGTGAGGGTTTCAATCCAAATCAAAGGCAATGATAACAAATGGAGTTCCAAGTGAGCATTATCTGAATGAGATTTCAATCCCACCAAAGGCAATAATAACTAAGAAAACAGATCTAAGTGACCATTATTTGAAGGTGAGGGTTTCAGTCCCACCCCCAAAAAATGACAACTAAGAATAAAATTCTAATAAAAATTATCTGAGGATGAGGGCTTCAATCCCACCCAAAGGCAATGATAACAAAGAATACGAGATTAACATTACTATCTGATCATGGTTAACAGAATGGGAACAGTCTACCTTCATATATTGAATTAAGGGTTAAGTTTGAAGTTCTTTAAAATCTCTCAATTACAACTTGAATGTACCCAAGTTTAATCATCTGAAGAAAGTCAAAGGTTTCATTCACCAAAATGTTGTATAACTATTGAATATATATATTTTTTGTATAACAAAAAATTAAAATAACAGCCTGAAAATTTGATATCCCAATTACAAAACCCCATTTCAAGATTTAAATTCAAATACTGAATAATGGTATACAGAGTGGTGCACCTACCATGCTAGATTGATGAATCAATAATTTTTTTCTTCTAAAAAGATGTTAATGAAACTTACCACAAAGTGAATACAATTTTAGGATTACATTATCCAAAATTCATGGAAATTCAGTGCTTTTGTAGCTTAGTTTAGCACTTTAATGTAACCTTGTAAAGATACAGGGTGGTAGACCTGAATTACCAGATTTAAAAGTTCAATAAAATGTTCTCCTCTGAACAGTTTTTATTGAAACTTTACCATTCTAGGATTTTGTTATTCAAAATTTGAAGAGAATTGGTGGTCTTGTAGCTCAGTTGTGTACTCCGATGTGGCCCTGTATATGTACAGGGTGGGGTACCTAATGCACTAGATTTAAACTTTTAATAATTTTTTTCCTCTCACATATTTTATTGAAACTTTACCATAAATTTGATATAATTGTAGGGTTTTATTATGATTTGGTGCACTCATAGCTTAGTTGTTCACTTTGATGTTACCCAACATAATATATACTGGGTGGTGCATCTAACATCCCAGATTTAAACTTCAATAATCTTTCCTCTCAATTTATTTTATTGAAACTTTACCACAAAGTTATTATAATTGTAGGGTTTTATAATTGAGAAGAATCGGCACTTTTCATTTCTTTTGTACAGTCAGAAAAACACTCATTTCACCATCAACAATCTTGCTAATTCATTAAAAATGAATGGAAAGTATTGGAAATCTATATTCTTAAACTGATAGGTTTTCATTTTGATTGGTTGGTCATTTACATGCGATAAGTAATAAGCTGTTAGGCAGATGTTGGCATCTATAATGCAGTAAATATAATTGTGGTAAAAATAATGCAGCAGCAGACAAATGACCCAGGCAATAGGCCATTGATTTTATTGGTTGGCTGAAGATAGAGCAAAAATAGCGTTTGTTGAATTGATTCTAAAGAATCTATTGGCTGATATTACAGTTGAAAGTAGAAGACAATAGAAGTGGATTAATGTGGAAATGCGTTTAAGTGCAGGCAATTGATTAAAAATGGACAAGAAGACAATGATTAATCAGTTTGAATGTATTTGTCGTCAGAGGTTTCTTTTTTTAGTTTTTAATTTCTTTCTTTTTCTTTTTTCTTTTTTTCTTAATAATTATTCTTTTTCAGTAATTTTTTTTTTCGTTTAATATTTTTTTTTTGAGTTTTTTAAATTTATTTTTTCCTTTTAACTTTTTTCTTTACTTTTTTTTCTTAATTTTTTTAAAATAGTTTTTCTTTTAATATTTTTCTTTTAATTTTTTTCTTTAATTTTTTTTTTAATTTTTTCATTTCATTCTTTTTGATTTTGATTTATTATTTTAACATTTTTTCTTTTGATATTTTTTCTTTTAATTATTTTTTCTTTTAAATTTTTTCTTTTTCATTTTTTTCTTTTAATATTTTTTCTTTCAGTATTTTTTCTTTAGATATTTAAAAAAAATTTTAAACATATTTTTCACTGTTTTTTCCATTTGATTCTTCTTTTATTTATTTATTTTTTTTTTAATTTTAAAAATTTTTCTTTCCTTTTTTTCTTTTAAACTTTTTCTTTTAACCTTTAAAGAAAAATTGTAATTATAAACTTTTTAATTTACCGTAACACTGTACAGCTGTTTCACTCTTGTATATATATATATATATATATTAGTTAAGCTTAGACACGGAGGTCAACAGCCTTCGGCAACTGTCAGTTTCTCGCTTGCG
>JAYKTE010286152.1:0-11502 GCA_036873565.1 Xipholeptos notoides | reverse complement strand
AAAAGATTTTAATCTTCTTATGCACAAAGTTGCTCATGACTATGACTTTCTTGAAAAGTCATTAAAAAGGTAAGATTCTTTGTGAGAATAATCATTTAAGTATTTACATGTATTTTTTATTCTGTATGCCCCTTGTGAGTAGTTAAGGCTTTAAATTTTGTGCATTAATCTATTCCAGTCTGAGAAACCATTATTTATTTTTAGAGAGGGTGTCTAAATAATTCATAAAACCTGAAATTTGATTTTTTTCCCCAAACACTTTTGATAGTTGTAAGCGTTGTTTTTTGATTATCAACTCTATTTTTTTTTTATTGGTTATTTAAACTGCAGTGTTATTGAAATTGATGATTTTACAAAGAACCTTTGGAATATTTATGAGGCTGTTTTTAAGAGTGATACCAAAAAGTGCCAGGTAATATTGGATTTTAAAAATTAATTAAAAAAAAAATTAATTCAATGAAATTAGATCATAGCCAACAATATCTCATTGTTGCTATCGCTTATCATAATATCGATAATGTATATGAGAATGTCAAGTTTCCGTGGATGTAGCCATAATATTATGCTCCCAGTCCCACCCATATAATCAAAAACTATGGGAGGTAACTGTAAAGGGATATTGAGTTGTTTTCCTTTATCGATTAATTCATTGACTTCAACACTTTAATTTTCCTCGTTATTTTGTGTAAATGTGAATACTTTCGAGCCAAGTATATCCCTTCTCGAATGTAATGATTGTTATATACTCCGTAGAGACACTTCTTATGTCCAGTCAGACAATATTATTAGCAAAGAATTATCAAAAGAATTCACATTGCTTTGATATTTGTCGATATTATTTGCAATTGAAAAGAAAACTCAGATAATTTTTAAATTAATTATTTTTAAAATAATCAGATTTGAATTTCCTTTTGTTTAACGTCAGTTTAAACTATGATGGTTAAATCATTAACATTTTTTTTAAATAACCAGTACCCAGGAAATGCTGGGTATTTCTTATGGTTCACAATAAAGGTAATAATTTCTTAAAAATACAATTTATCAGGCTTTGACTTATAAGATTAGATACACTTTTTTTTATTCATCAAAACAAATGTGGCAGTTTTTTGCCTTATAAATGTTTTTTTTATTTCTATTATTTTATGAAATTATTATTTTTAAGACATAAAATAAAAAAAAATTCTGATATTTTCTTCATTCTTTTTCAAATTTTCCTTTTAAAAGCTTGATTTAAGGTCTCTTTACTCACTGAGGAGAGCCATTTCATTATTTCTTTGTAGCTATAGATTTTTATGCAGCTTAATATTTTAACTGGTTTAAACAGAATTTATATAGAAATTTTCAAAAAGAAATTTAATAATGTTAAAAACCAGAACTTCTAAGAATTGTTAAAGCCTATTTTATGAAATAGTTAATATTTCATTTTATATTGATATTTAGAATAAATGCAAAAAAGATATATTTTATGGTTTAAATGTTTATAGGAAAATATAATTGAAAACTAAATGTTCAAACAAATATGGAATCCTAAAATAATTTTTTTTTTTTTTAAGCCTTTATGCTTGGGAATATTTCGTAACGATTATATGCTTCATTGTCCCATGAAAGAATCCTCTATTTCTGAAGATTTCAAACAAGTCCAACTTAAACAAATTGAAATCAATACAATTGCTGCTGGTTTGGCAGGTCTTGGACAAAATATGGTTTCTTTGCAAAGGTAAGAAGACATTTTGAAAATTTGAATAATTTACATTGGTTTCGTCCTGAAAACAATTGAAATAAATTGGAACAAAAATTAGATAAATTGAAAAACTGATTGTTATAGACATCATTTAAAAAAATATAATTTTTGTTTCTACTCTAAAAGTAAACTATTCTATTCTGCCATTTTATTAAAGTATAGAAAAATAAAATGAAATCAAAAGAAACATAGATAACACACAAAGCTAAAAATTAGACGAAAAATTATCAAGCAATTTATACTTATAACTTTCTTAACATCACAAAAATACTTTTCATAAAATTCTCAAAAATGTAACCATTGCAAGCAGAGTTTATTTTTAAGCGATTTTATTTTGCTATAAATTCATACAATGAAAAAAAAAAAATTATTTTATGTTTATTAATTTTTTTTGTTTTAAAATTTTCAGTTTATTTTTGTGTGCGTGGATGGTTAAAGAACAAAATATTTTGTACCAATGTTTTTTATATCCATTTTTCGGACTGTTGTTTTTACCATGTTTCGGACAACTAATCCTTTGGCCTTCTTCAGGTGTATTAACTATTACCAGATAGGAATAGTGAGTCTTGGAAATGTAATTACAACCTTTGGTTAGGATTAAAATGCCCATCTCCTGACAATGCTCAACTCCACACTTTGTGCCACAGGCCTTGAGGGGTAATCCTGGTTGGATTTTTCAAACATATAAATCCACTTTGCTGTTTCTTGTCTGGCCTGTACCTAAAGAAAGTCAAAGGATTAGTTGCTCAAAATGTGGTAAAAAAAAAAAAAAAACAACTATAAAGATGAGAACAACATTCCTAAAAAATGTATATACAGATTATGAAGCTTCAAGGATTAAAAAAAACAACAGAAAAAAAAGACTGATTTTCTCTAATATTTATCTTAGTTTCTGATTATTTATTTTTTACAGATATACTATGTCTTTACTAAAAATACCATTTAAGGATGATCAGGTTAGTAATTCTTTGTTTCTTCAACAATTAATGAAACTTTTTTTGTTGATTCTTTAACTCTTATAATCCTCAACTTTGAAAAATGGTTGTCATAAGAAAATTCTACAACTACAAGAAGATAATTTTACATTTTTTACTCTTAATTTACTTTGAATATGAACATTTTAATAAATTCTTCATTTTTTTTTATTAAATAAATATTTTTCTATTCTCAACTGAGGATTTTAACACCTGGGATGGACCACTATCAACTAATATCTTATTAGTGATTATGGGTAGAGTTTGATTAATTACTCTGTCGAAGTTCCTAAAAGTGGGAACCCCCACCACTTACTTCAAATATTGAGAAAAAAAAAAATGAAAATTATTCATTTGTAATGTGTCCAGATTTAAGAAGAGACACTAAATTTTAATTTTTTTTAATAAAAGATCAGAGTAATTTATCATTATAAATACCTGAATACTCACATCATATACATCAATTTGAAAAAGCCAAAAGATTTTCAAATCACCTGTCATATAATTTGTTTTCCCTTTCCTTTGACATCCAAATATAAAATTATATATTTTTTAAATTAGCTAGACAAAAGATAAATTTAAAAAAAATTGTTACTTCAACTATTAATAAACCAAATTTTAAAGACTTAAATTTCTGTGATAAATATTTATAAAATTCAATTTAAACGTATTAGAATTTTTGTGATGAACTGTGATTGTTTTTGACTTAAATGAAGTGTGGGGTTATGTCAATGGAAACTCCATGTCACTAGTACTTGTCATAATTTTTATTAGAATGTAACAAATAACACAAAACCTAATTTATTAAAAGTTTTAAAGTATTTCATTTAAATCCAATAAGTAAAAAAGTATATTTTTTATTTTCCAATGCTAGATTCCAGAAAATAAATGCAATGATGGGTTTTCTGCTGGAATGATTGAAGCCTGGAATCATTACAAGAAACCAGAGTAAATAATTCAACTTTAGATTTTTGTTTTTCATTTTAAATGTAAATACAAAATCAAGAATTCTAAAAATAAAATTATCAAAGGGATTCAGTTTTTAAATCAGTAAATAAGATCAATATCAGAAGTTTTTAACTAAAAACTCTGTTGCACAGATTAAATTTGTGGCTAGTCGTATTTAACAAAAATAATTCATAAAAAAAAATATAATTCATGTAACAGAAAAAAACACTTCCAAAGGTGATTTTGCAGTTGGTTTAGTTGCATTGTAGATTATAAGAGTTGTAGACGATATGCCAGCCACGTGTTATGTGCTGGGTAAGTTTACACTGAACAGAGTTAGGGGAGGCTCAGAGCAGCACTCGGTGTTTTGTGTGCACATTGTAAGTTTGCAGACTAGTACAATACAGCCGGGCCGCCCCTGGTTCTTTGGAGTGACAAGGCAGATAACTCTTGTTGTACTTCCATCAAGAGACATAACTCTCCTCTACACAGATGAGTTATATCTTGGCAATTGTGGTGTCAACACACAGGTCCTAGATCTTGAGTATATTGGGTACATTTTTATTAAGAATGATTAACATTTTTATCATGGCCTGTGAAGTTAGAAATTGTAAAGAAAACTGCAATATCTTCAAGAGTTATGTGGATATTAAAGGGATTCTGATCAAGATAATAGTCCATTTGAACTTAGTGAGAATAAATGATTCATGTTTACACGTACAGGTCTATGGACAATTTGATAATGATAGAGTTGGTTGTCTTTTCTTCTTGCTTTCAGAAAATGCTCAAATATAATTTAAATCAGTGTTTATTTTTAAAAAAATTCTGGAGACTCAAACTATTGATTGGTTAAACTAAGTCAAATTTATGCAAGAGTGGTTGTTAGACATAGCCAGCCAGACAATATTGATTAAAAATGATTAAAAGAATACATATTACTTTGATTTTTGTATACATCATCTGCAATATCAAAAGAATTCAGATCAATTTTGAAAATAATCAGATTTTAAATGCCTTTTGTTTGATGACAATTTGCCTTTTTTAACTGTAGCCAAGAAATGTCTGTTCTTTCTAATCAAAATTGTGTAAATATATATATCACTATATATACATAATGATTTTATTATGTTTACTATGATTTCAGTGCTGCAATTTTATTTTTAATTTCCTCTGAAGAAAGAAATATTTTTGATCAACGATGGTTAGAATATGGTGTGTTCAAATGTAATCCTTCCATTGCTGTTTTACGTTTGACATTCCAAGATGTATATGATCAGGGACATTTGGATGAAAATAATAATCTCATTGTGTGAGTTTTAAATTTGGCTTTCTGAAATTGTCTTTGCATTTTCTCTTTTAATTCAGCCAGAATTCATTTAAAAAAAATTTTTCTAGTTCTCATTTTGTTCAAGTACACCCATAGATATTTTTCTAGATTGATTTTTCTGTTTGTATATATGTATTTTATTTTTGTAAAGTTAATAATCTTTAAAACAAAACATTTTTCATGAAGCAATTTAATTAGTTTGATACAAAATCTTGAATGATATTTTCTATTCATTTCTATGAATTATCTGAATGAAAGAATATCTGATGAGGAAATTGAATGAAATCAGGCAAAATAAAGAAATTTGTAGAAATAACTGTTGAGAGTGGGGCAACTTTTGTTTGTGACAAAAATGATCTTAGTTGAAAAATTATAAAAAGCAAAATACTTTTTATAATTTAGAAAAAAAACATTTGGTCCTAGTTGCGATTATCAGTTGTAGATAGGAAAATAGTCGAAGGAAAAAGTAGTAGCAGCAATTCCAGACAAAGAATTGCAGTAATGGTAATAGTCATAACTAGCAGAACCTGTGGACATTTCAATAATAGTTTTTTTTAAAGAATTCTAGTAATGGTAATAAGTATAGCAGAACCTGTGGAAATTCCAATGATAATTATTTTTTAAAGAATGTACTATATTTTTTTCAAACTTACACAATGATAAATTCTCTTAACAACTTGACGTTTTTAAAAATATAAAATAGAATAGACAAAGAGACAATTTGAAACCTTAAACTTTTAAAACAGCTATTTAAAAAAAAAAATATCCCCTGGAAAAGGTTTTAATCATTTCCGTAGTAGAGAGGTATTAAAGGAAGGTAATTTGTTCCTTTCTAATTACTGTTGTGATGATAATTGTTATTTGTGATCCACGTATGCACTAATGTATTAATATGTTTGTTTGTTTGTTGTTTGTGTTTTACGGCATATCAACCATTTTAGGTCATTTAATGCCGAGAACAATCATTTTTGGTAAACGTTAGTTTTTGTACACACAGTTTTTTTTAGTGACACAAATTGCACTATTTGACCCATAGCTGGAGGGAATGTGGGTATTAATATGTAGATATTCATGCAGAGAAAAGAATTACTGCTAACTAGCAAGGCTATCAGAAAATATTTGGAGATTCTAGTTCAGTCAAGGGGATTATATAATAATAAAGTTTATGTCAATTTTGTCTTCTGATTGATTCATTCTCTTCACATCTGAGTATAAATGATATAATCCAAATCTTAACAGTCTTACCCTAGCACTTATCAGACCAAAGATATTACAACAATAACAATACAATCTAAAGTTTGATAAAATAAATTAAATGAAAGACCTGCATAATATTTCGGTTCTCATGTATCATCTTCAGGTTACTCAAACAACTTATCACATTCAAACATATTTTATTAAAAATGATTTTTCTTTTTAATACTTTTAATTCAATTTTTTCTTGTTTTCAAATGGTGGTCAAGGAGGATTGAAAACATTTAGAAGAAAGCTGGTGAATTATATTAAGAAACCTGATCTCACAACTAAGCTTCTTGTTTGAAAATAAGAAAAAATTGAATTCAAAATATTAAAAATAAAAATTATTTTTAATAAAATATGTTTGAATTCTGATATTTTTCCTAAATATACTAAATTTATCACATCTAACTTTATTGAATTAAGAACCTAATGATTGATCTTCAGAACTAAAAGGTCAATTTGTATTTTATTTTTAGTTCATTTACTTTATTAAACCAAATTTTTTACATGTTATTAAATGTTATTCCTAAGTATTATCTATAGATAATTTTGTTCTTATAGCATCAAAACTGTATTATTTAGACTTTATCTAAATTCTATTAACATCTTTAGTCAATGATAATATAAGGTGGTCACTAGAAAAGCAGGAAATTTGTCAAACTGATTTATCTTTACAAAGAATAAATTTATAAAGTTTTTTATAGATTAATATTGTAACACACACTGAAATGCTGAAAATATTGTTCCTGCACTTCAAAACAGAATCTTTACCTTCAAATTCAAGCCCGTGTGGTGTTTTTAAGAATAATCTCTGGGATATTATTTAAATTTAAAATAGAATTTACAACCTTAAATTTCCCGCTTTTATAGCGACTATTATCTTTTTATTATTAGAACAAATTCTGAAATCTCTCAAAATATTCTGAAAAATAAGACCTTTTTATATTATATTTTTTCATTTCAGTAAAGAGTGGGAATAACTGATTTTTCATTTTTTCTTTCTCCTATTTTTTTGTTCAGAGCTGGTCATGAAATTGCTGTTGTTTATTTTCGAAGTGGATATTCACCTTCAAGCTATAACTCTCAACAGGTACATTACTCTTTAATAATAAATTTTAAGAAATTAGTTGAGCAAGCTATTATGAGACTTACAAAATATTTGTAAGTCTCAGCAATCTTTACGAGACTACTATTCCATAAGGTCGGTTTTTGTACACTCATGTCAAATTTGATCAATTTATACTCATCAAGTTTTGAATTTGGAAATTAAAAATTATTATCATATCATCATATTCCTTGTAAATTTACAATTTGAATGAAGTTTGAAGTATATAATTTTTAAATATCGATTTTATTATAAAATTTATACTCGTATTTGTCAAAAGACATTTCTTTATCTTGGCTATGGACCAGAGGCTAAAAAAGGCCTTAGTTTTTGAGTTGGTGACACTTGAAACATATGAGAAAATTTCTAGTGTTTCTAGGGGTATTTTTTATGCTGATTCCAAATCCAGGCTAAATGTGCGCACTGCTTCAGAAAAAGGGAGATAATACAGGGTGTGTCTTTTACGGAAAAAGTCAATTTTTATGGTTTACTTCAGGTAGAATGCACTTTAAATAAGTTGTTTAACAAATTTAAGTATATCAAGAAGAAGCTGATTGGTCTATACTCTTATACGATGGGTTTATTCATTAAATTAGGGATTTCCAGCAAATAAAATGACTTGTGTAAATCCATAACAATGAAATCGCTACTTTCTATTCTTGTATCAGTTTCTCAAATTCCAAATGTCCTTATAAAACACTACAATTTACATTCATTTTATAAAAAACATGAAAAGCATTTATATATGTTTCCAAATCTTCTGCCTCCCAAAAATCATTGATGGAAAAACTGTTTTCAAATTTTTCTGGTAATCGAACGACTTTTCTACTTTTTGTACTGCCATAATAATTTTCATAATCATTTTCATCAGTTTTCAGCAAAATGCCAGGTTTAACTACCCGAGCTAGATAAAAAATGCCATACTTATTAGTCGAGAATTGTAGTGGAACTATGTAACCATAGAGACGTTTTGTCTTTCAAAAAGATCAGTTAGTTTTTGTTGAGATGAAAATAAAATGATTTTATAAAATCTTAAAAAGGGAGGAAATTCTCATGGAAAAAGATTTCTGAATCAGAAAAAATGTTTACAAAATGTTTTGCAGAAAAAAATTACCCACAATTAAACCTTAAAAAGTAAGAAACTAGCTTATTTTCTTAGAATATTTATTTTCTGCTATTTTAGGCTATAAATTATTAAATATATTTATTTTTTATTATTTAAGGCTAAAAATTTATAAAAGTATGATTGACATTTTATATATATTTAAAAAAATTAATAGATAGGAATTATTCTAATATTATATTAAAAAAAAGTGCAATGAAATGTCAATCATATTTTTTCCATGAGATTTAATATATTACCAAAAAAATGAAGGCTATATACAAATGTATTCTAATTTTTCTTGTCATATTCAACATTACATTCTAGTATATTGGGAAAGCTATGAATTCTCATCTAACAATTTTGGAAAGAGTTATGTAAAGAACTACTGATTATATTTGGATAAAAATATATTCTTCAGAGTTTATGCTGCTAAAAACAACACTTCAAATTCTATCAAAATAAGAAAGAATTACTGGAATAACATAAATGTAGAAGTATGATATAACTTAATGATTAAAGCTATTATTTTGAGGGACCTGTCTCTACTAATATTTTTTTTTAATCTATGAATCTAACAAAAATTTTGCTTAATTAATCATAGATTTACAGAAATGGATTTAATTAAAAAATAGTTTATAATGATAAGATTTTTTTTTCTTAAAAATCCCTGTTTCTAATTTTAAAGTATTCATTTGCATTTTATTTATTTATTTTTTTAAGGATTGGGACACAAGAAAAATGATAGAATATTCAAATGCAATAAAATGTCCATCGATAAATTATCATTTGGCTGGTTGTAAAAAGATTCAACAAGAATTGTCACAAACTGGTGTTTTGGAAAAATATATCCATGATCCTGAAACAGTAGAAAGGTTGCGGAAGACATTTGCTAAACAGTACAGTCTTGAAATGGTAATAATCTTATTTTCATCAGTTTCTAAAAACCAAAGATTTTGATATTGTTAAGAATGGTTGCATCTATGTTGAAGCTTTTAAATCTTAACAAGATCTGGATTTTTTACTCCTGAATGATTCAAATTTTTATGCTAGTTTTTAGATAATATAAAAAGAAGAACTATTTAATTTTCATGAAAATAAAATCAAGAGATTAAAAGCATTCAAAACTTTTTGAACATTACTTTTTTGGAAAAATAATTCAATTTTGAAGAAAAATATGAATACTCTACTTTGAAACATAACAATTACAAAACAAATTTGTTTATTATTTAATATTGGTATTAGTTTTTTAAATAAAAAATATTGTTTATTCAACTACTTGAAGAAAAGTAAATTTTTGTTTTGAGAAAATCATTTTCACTCCAAAATAAACTTAAGACAATTTTTATAAACAACTTAAATATTTGTTTTTATATTGAAAATTATACTATTGCTTAAAAGGGGGCCACAAACAGAACAGAACACTACAGTTATAGTAATAAGTATATATTTATAAGAACAAAGGAAGCTTACAAAAATGTGATGGACAGCTACCTGGTCTAACCACACGGGGACGTGGTTAGCCGCCAGATCTAGACTGACATCACATAACTGCGTCTTCCTGTTTACATAGGGAGTGGGCAAGTCCATTACTAGGTAATTCCACCACAACACTTAGTCAAAGGCATTTATCATTTACTACAATTTCTCTTTTTCTTGGAATCCTTAAGATTAGGCTTGATAGTTTGTGTATCAAAAGCTTTTAAGATAACAATAATAAAGAGGAGGATAAGAAGAGAAAAAACAAAGAAAATGATAATAAACAATTTTCCTATTTTTCTTGGAAATATCCTCCATCATATTTTAACTCAGGAGTTTTGGGTTTAACATCAATATTTTATATTGATTTTAGGGTTCAGAAGGAGATCAAGCTATAGAAGAAGCTTTAAAAAGTGTCAATTCTTTTGTACTGAAGCCACAAAGAGAAGGTGGAGGTAGGTGTATATATATATATATATATATGGTGACTGCCACTTCTTTACAGAAAACTTCCAACCCTTACAACGGTCGTGTGCAAGGAGTTTCAGGCGAGTAGGCGGAACATATTTCGACCTAGTCTCTGTCTCAACACCCAGAGGAAGTGTCTCTTGTCACCAGCAAGTTTCGCAAGCCTCGAAACAGGTGGTGCCAAAACCAGCGGTGTCTGCAGATCAGGCGGGCGCCCAGTGGGAGAGAGATGGAGGGACGAGCAGTTCTCCTTTCCCTTGGCAAACATCAAAACCCTCGAGACGAGAGAGCAGCTACTGCGAACAGCTACGGCGAACAATAACAGCTGTTCACTGTCGTTTCAATTCACTCGGTTCCCTTCAATCTTGACAGGGTTGTCTGTAACATATTGCACGCTCGTACAACATGTACAACACATTCTTTTTCCACTCGGCTTCTAACCAGTGACAAGCAAAGCAAGATGTCATAACACTTTTTTTTAATTGCATTTGATTTGTAAATGAAATGAATATTTTTATCGAAATTGCATTGGATATTTCCCAGTTTTACATGAAAATATCTGAAAAAGTTTGGCATTGATTATAATAAAATTATTAGCAAATACATTCTCCCTTTGATAAG
Organism: Xipholeptos notoides; assembly: GCA_036873565.1. NCBI lineage: Eukaryota > Metazoa > Mollusca > Cephalopoda > Idiosepiidae > Xipholeptos > Xipholeptos notoides. Next base: position 498 of record JAYKTE010286152.1, on the reverse strand, counting down.
CTGTATAATATTTTTAGGTTGCTTCGGCTGTACTGATATCTGCTAGAAACACAAAACAAAATTTTATTATCAGATGAGATTCATTCTATAAAGATATGAATGCAGTGATTAAAATTTTTCTTTTTCTTTTTGAAAATTTTTGATAAAAGAAACAAATTTTCTCATAAAAAATAAATCAAAATTAGAAGATTGTTTGAGTTTTCTATTATTCAAAATTTAAAAAATATTGATGTTACAATTAAAAATATTGTTTATAAAAGTGTTTGAAGTTTAAATTTTAATGAGTTTCTGCCAAGTATTTATGAAAGAAAATGTTTTTTTAAGTTAAATAAACTGGATAAATTTTTGGCATCTAGGATTTCCAACTTAACGATCGTCTTGGTTACAAGTCTGGTTGTTTCTTTTCAGGTAATAACTTTTATGGACAAGAAATGCACCAACAACTTCTAAAGCTAAAAGATTCTGAAGAAAGAAATGCATATATTTTAATGCAACGAT
>JAYKTE010286041.1:0-11504 GCA_036873565.1 Xipholeptos notoides | reverse complement strand
AGGGTCGCAGTCATAACATATACATCTACATATAACTGCTCTATTTCAATAATATTGAGCACTCTACTTTGTAATACGGTACCAAACTTGGACTCTTGCCCAAATTAATTTTGGACGGAACCCAAACTCATATGTATATATATATATATATGAGAGAGAGAGAGAGATTGGTTCTGTCGGATCGTTTACTATGGTAATTACTGCATCATTTTAAAAAGAGAAAAATCTATGACTAAAATGTGTTAATCGTTAAAACAAAATCCTAAATACTTAACTTAAACAAAACACTAATTGATTATAAATGACTCTTTCAATTCTAGAGGTATTTCATTCAATTGGAAAAAAAATGTAAACAGTTAAAAAAGAAGTAACAACAACAACATTGATTTATGGGATTGGTGGGGAGGGATAGCCCCTAGAATATGAGATGATGACACTCTTTTTATTTATTTTAAGTGTCCATCGCGACCGTCTGCACCTACCCAATATATTAACCTTTGTCGAAACCGATTAAGATAGCACATACATATGAAAACCGACCATCACACCAGACACCACACACACACACACACTTTAAAGAAAGAGCCTTGTGGCACTGTGCGTGGTTTGTTTGGTTTGACATTACTTGATAATTGAAAAATGTAATTAATAATAATTGTTTTATTAAATTAAGTAAAAGCAAGTGTTTAATTTCACAAGAACACACATAAATGCAAACAGATATCACACCCACCCACAGACACTTTGAAAAAGAGACTTGTAGGTGGTTTATTTGGTTTGGCATTACTTGATAATTGAAAAATGGAATTATGTAATAATTGTTTTATGAGAAGCAAAATGTTTAATTTCTGTTCAACAAAATTTATTTTTTTTGTCTTAACACTTTTTAGCTTTTATGAATTTGATCAAGTCTCATGAATACAGAGGGAAAAAAAAGATATGTTGATCTCTCCATCACATGGCGTTTATTTGTACATTACAATATAGACTCTAAGCAGAGTAGTGAGAAGCGCTTTCTTTCCCTCTCACTTGCTCGACTTTACTTTCCGAATTTTTCTGATTCAAGTGTCATTAATCTGAAACCCCATCCAGAGAAAATTACTTAATTTCCATCTCAAGTGAGTGCTTTCAAAGTAAATGAGTAAAGAATAGTTGTTCTTACTGGTCATTTAGGTTTTTCCTAATCATGATTGATTGGTCACCATACACATTCAATAATGATTCTAAAGCTTTATTAAAAAATTAGGTCTACGTAATAACAATAATTAATAATAACAATTGTGAACAAGTAGTATCTAATTTGCTAATTTTTCTTATCCATACCACCCTTTTCTGACATTATCGGTTAGGTTCATAATATATCACCATGATGCATATAGATCTAACAACCACCAGAGGCGTATTGTTTTTGTCGCTCGGGCGAGCCCCCCCCCTCTCTCTGGCCGTTAACCTTCAAAATTCCCCAAAGCCCCCCACCCCAAGTATTTACTTTCATGGAACTAGAATCAACGATCTAATTTTAGATTGATGTTGCTATTAGTCCTAGTATTTCATCTTATTACAAGACAGTAGCCGTCGTCAAAAAACCAAAGATTTTTCAAAACAAAAACGTATAATTCAAATTATAAAAAGATTAAATTAACTGGCTTTTTTTATTTATTTTTTCCCGTATTTTACCCGCCTTAAAATGCAACCCCTCTGGAAGCTTACACCCCCCCCGAAGCGGACCGCCCCCGCCCTGTTTGCTACGCCACTGATAGATTGGGTTCATAACATATCTCTAATGATGATGATGCACCCATCGTAATATATCTATAAACCAATCTACCCATCCATCTATCGCCCTCCCTCCCAGGATTCATCAACCCTATCAGATTTCTTACGCAAGTCAAGTCTTATTGCTACTTTTTTTTTTCATTTACCTTCTCAATAACCCTGAGCAATCAGAAGAAAACGTTTGTGGTAATTAGGCAGGAAATTTTTCTTAAACAATGTTAACAATCGCCACAGGTGAAAGTTTCCGACGACGACATGCTAACCTTCCCACACCTAGAACTACTCCAGCAGGAGAGAAAAAAAAAAGAGAAAGTAAGAGAGAGAAACTCACTCATCAGCTTTGCTTCCCAGTAGTGAATGCGTTAAGTGTTATTCTTTTACACAAACCTGTGATGTAAGAACACACTGCGATGAATTATAAGCAATAAATAATATAGATTCTACAAAGTGTGTATATCAGAAGCTTAAAGGCTGAAATAACATAATAACGTTCCAATAAATGTGATAATTTAAACAATTTCTCAAATTTTAGGGTGTTTTTTGTTTTTTTATAGATGAAAACTAAAAGTACAAGAGTTATGAAACTATTTGGGAATAATAGACATCATGCCTGCATTGCATTGTAGACTAAATGCAATGACAATGCTGATTTAAATACAAAGTTTTGGAACTATTATTCTCATATTTTACACACAAACTTTCAGCCAATTTAATCTCTGACCTTCTTCAGATGATGCATGTCTAACTTAGCAACCTTAATGTCAATCTGGTAAATCAATATGGAATCTCTTACCAAACCATTCATTCCATTTTCGGTGATAGAAGATGGCCAGGGGTCACATTTGAGGAAATATTGTGTGCAAAGCAATTAAGATAAGGATAATAGTAAAAACAAAATGCATTATTTTAAAATGATCAAATTTAATCTAATAGACTTTGTCAAATAATCCTATGCTTATGTTTGAAACTTAGAGATCTTTCTTTCTGGTGAAATAACAAAGACATTTCAGAACAGATTCTGAATTTTAAAACTATGAACAGTTCAATTTGGTTCCATCTGTCCTCAACATTGTAATTAATAAACTTGCTTTCAGATTATTATCATCATCATAACATACAACAAGGGGAATTTTATTCCTTATTCTCTAAGAAAAAATATTGATCTCTCTCTCTCTCTATATATATATATATATATCAATCTCTTTATTATCTAATGGTATTGATATCTATTGTTGTTCTAATCCTACTAGAATTACAACTCAGCCCCAGTTTTTTAAGAAGTCAGCAATATGCATTTGTGATTAGAGCTCAGTGGCATTTTGTTTGAGAATTTATAATAGTAAAAAACTAAGAGAATTACAACTAAGAACATTTCGATTCTATTTTAGATTAAGGTAAAAATAAGGGAAAAAAATCACTGAAGGCTTTGAATTCAATTGTTTCAGGTATTAAGTTCTTAAGCAATAAGAATTTGACTTTAGTTGTGTTTAAAGAAAAAAAACAAAAAAACTTAGGCATTCATAAGGTACCAGAAGCACATTCACTACTACTTCATTTTGTTTGTTGGTGCATATCAAACCTTTTAAGGCCATTTAATGCTAAGAACAATCATTTTTGTAAACACTATTTTTTGTATACATATAGTTTTTTGAATAACACGATATACACTATTTAACTCATAACTGGAAGGTATGTTGAAATTCCTACTTTTCTCAAGGGTATTAGTCCAAATATGAACACCAACAGAATCGATGGGATTCAAACTCGATTCTGAAGTCCGACTGCCTACCCACTGGCCCAAATCAACTTCCCCACTCAACTGTTACTACTCACTTTAACTTAACGAGCATTTAAAAAAAAAATTACTATTGAACCAAAGTGTCTTTAGAGAAAAGTAATAGGATCAAATCAGGTTGTGATTCATTCAATTCATAAAAGAATTGATGTGAGTAAAAAACCAAAACACCTGAAAACTTTTTAGAGCAATGATTTTAGAAAATTTGGCCAAAAAAGGAAAAAACAAATTACCACCAGTCTGATTGGGAACTTTAAAAAAAAAGTAAGACAGAAAAAATACTTTCAAATGTCTTCAGACATGTTCAAGCTTGCTTCTTAGTATTAAATTTTTTTTTCATCTAATAAATGAATTAAGATGATTGAAATTTACTTTTCTACTTTGTATGTTCTAATATTGAATTCATGGCACTGTGAAGACAGATTGTATAAGTTATATCAATACAACCAATATTACTTGTAAATGCAGGAAATTGTTTTTTTTATAGATTACAAATAGGGCTGTGACTATATGCTTTTATTGAAGAATATTCATGTCACAGCCCTACTTGTTACTTGACTACTTTGCAGTTTTACCGTTTCTTTTAACTCTGTAGTTATTAATAACTAAAGAATTAAAAGAAATGCTAAAATCACAAAATAGTCAACTAACAACAAGAATATTCTTTAATAAAAGCATATTGTCACAACCCTACTATATAATAACTACAGAATTAAAAGAAATGGTAAAATCACAAAATAGTTTAGTCTGTGACAAGCTTCACTAAAAGCATATTGCCACAGCCCTAATTACATGTTTAGCTTTTCTAATGTATCAACTGACTTTTGAGCAGTAGAAGAATTCAACATCTTACACACAGGTGTAACAATAATTTATTGAAAATATTTTATTAGATAATTTAATTTTTCCAGCAGCTTAACTAAGTTTAAATCTATGGAATTTTAGAGAGTCTATAAATATGTTGTAGTCATGTTATCATCTCATTGTTTTTAATAAATATTTTGGTTATTACCACGAAAAGTTAAATAAAAAGAAATGTACTTGAATTTATTTTCCTAATTTTAGCTCACAACATTCGTCTGTTAAATGGAAAAAGCTGATACAACTAACAGAAATAGGTAGACACATTCAGAGACACATGCACACACAGACATTTCATGTATAAACACAGTTCACACTATTACCTGATTTCAAAATGAATTCTTGCTAATATTGTTAATATGCTTTTTATTTATTTTAAATCTTTTTTTTCCTTAAAAAGTACTTTCTTCTTATTATCTATATATTAATCTGCTTCTCTGAGGTCACAAATAACGATCATCATTACAAACAGTAATTAGAGAGGAACAATTACTCTTTTTATAATCACTCTTTTTCAGGTAAAAATCATTAGAATCATTTAATTATTGAAAGAAATGGCTGTTTATGGTTTCAAGTTGTCTATTATATTTTATAATTTTAAAAAAGTCATGTTGTTAAAAGGAAAAATTTTAAAAACTTTATTTTACCTCCCTTTTTTTATTCGCTCTCTTTTTATGGAAATAATTTTATATTTGTTTTATTTTATTGCGAGTTTTAAAAATTTTCAACTATCATGAAATTTCCATGGGTTCTGCTAGTTATCATTATTATAATTATCATCAAAATTGTTGATATTAGTATAATCAGAACATTGTATAAACACAGCTGCTTAATTCTAATATAACATAAAAAAAGAAATATAAAAACCATCCCCAAGTACATCTTTAACAATTAGAATACAGCAAATGACACTGTTTTTAACAAAATTATTGAAAGTGTTTAAACTTGTTTTAGAGTTCACTCTTCAATATTAAAATTTAATTTTGATTAAGAATCAACTTCTTCAGACTTTTACTCTTATTTTGTTCATGTTATATTCACAAGATTTTGGTTTATACTTGTTTTAGAGTTCACTCTTCAATATCAAAATCTAATTTCAATTAAGAATCAACTTCTTCAGACTTTTACTCTCATCTTTTAATCATTATATTCACAAGGATTAACTGGAAAATTATTTTCATAATTATATTTTGAAATATACAGGGTGGCCATACAAACACTATTTGATTTCAAATCTTTATAAAATGATTTAGAGCCTATGAGTGCCTATTAAGTGCCTATACTTTAAAACCATATGACAAATGAAACTTTGTTAATTTCTGTAATGTTCACATCAAACTTGTTAGGTTATGAATTCAATAAATTATATTATGAATATTTGAAATCAAGGAGTGTTTTTATGGCTAACTTGTATATCTATCAACCTTATAATCTTTAGTAGAAGCTTTCAGTGTGTTGGGGGAAGGTAAGTAGCATTTTGTGGGTAGAGGGGCTGCAATGTTGCTAAGCATGACACTGAATAATACTACTAATAAATAAACATATAATATTGAACAATTTTTGTTTTTTTGAAATTGTTCTAATTAACCTTCTTGTCTATATTTAATGAAACTGATAAAGATATTAGAGTTAATACAATTTACTAATTTCAAAAGCTTCAAACACTATTTGTAAATAGGTTTACTCCAACGATGAACATGTTAGATTGCTGTTATTATATACATTTATGTAAAAATTTATGATAAAATTCTAGTGATGCTTTGAAAAAGCTGACTCTTTTCTTTCACATGGAAGGAAAGAGTGTTCCACTTCAGGTGGAAATAAAGGCTGCCTCCTAGATAAGTTTATGAGCAGCACACACACTTACATACATGTGAGTATCTCTCAGTACATAGTCACTGACTCATACAGATTGAATCAGCTTCTGCTTTTCCAGCCTTTGATTTATTATTCTTTATATTAATTTTCTTCGTTATATCTTGAGGTTCTGGGTAGTGTTAATGCTTATAAACTATGTTATGAAATTGATATCAGGGAACCATGACAAAATATCGATTAAAATGGATTTGGTAGGTTCTTAAAGCTTTGATCATTTCTGATTCTATGATAACCAGATTGATTGGTTCATTTTACCAGCATATCAACCCTCATGGACTATTTAATGCCATAGAAATTGTTTGGTTTGGTTTGTTTATTGCTTATTAAGAATTTTGTATAAAAAACATTAGAAATGAATTTAGTATAAAAAAGCATTAGAAATGATTGATTGGATGTTTTATTTTACCAGCATATACCCTCTTCGATTGTTTGGTTATATTTGTTTATTACTTAGGATTTTTATTTTGTTTAATATATTTTCATTATTGTTATTATTATCTGAGATCTCGTACCAATCATCAGGCTCTTGCACACTCAGCAACCAGTGTTTTTTACTGTAGTCAGAGTAACAGAGTCTTCTCTGATTTCCAGTAGGTTCTGTGCCAATCCAGTTAAAGTCTATATGCTGCAACACCACCATGGTTTTAATGATATTTTCCTGATAAAGAGTAAAAATAAATGTAGGTAATTTGGTCGTCTCTAATTGATGTCAGTGATGATGATTGTTATTTCTGATATCAGACAAGCAGATTACTAAATAGATGCTCAAACTCATATAAATGGATGTATTCTTTATCAATACACCCCCATACACATCTATTCATCCATATATATATATATATATATATATATATATGGATGAATAGATGTGTGTACATATGTGTATGGGGGTGTATTGATTAAGAATGTCCATTTATATGAGTTTGAGCATTTATATATTAATCTGCTTGTTTGGTGTCACAAATAACAATCATCATCATAGGCATGCATATATATATATATATACATGCGTGCCTATGCAAATTAAAAAAAAAATGGTACATTTGTGTATCTATCTACTTGGTTGAGCACAAACCTAAGTTAGGCACAGGCACAAGGCCATTTTTATGTGCTCATTATATCCCTAGGCTTTTTGCAATCAGTTCCACTCCATTATTTATCTATGTATTAATCTGCTTGTCCAGTGTCACACAAAAAAGTCATTATCACATACAGTAATTAGATAGGAACAAATTACCTCCCTTTATGTTTGCTCTTTATTAGTAAAAGTCTTTAAAATCATTTCCTGTGAAAAAAATTTAAGAAAAATAGCTGTTTACAGTTTCAAGTTGTCAATTTTATTTCATAATTTAAAGAAAAATATTGTTAAGAGAATACTGTTACTTTTAAAATTTTAAAAAACTTCCCTTTACTCTACCTCCCTCAATCATCACACTGTCTCTCTCTCTCTCACTTTTCGGAAATCATTTTATATTTGTTTTATTCTATAGTGTGTTTTAAAAAATTTCAACTACTGTGGAATTTCCATGGGTTCTGCTAGTTATTATCTTTATATTGATATGCTAAGAAACTCTGACCGAACTTTATGAAAATAAGTACAGTCAAGAAAAATCTGGAGATAAACCACTTGGATGTCATTTTATTGTTACATTAAATTTTCTGACCACTTTGAAATAAATGCAAAACAGATAACAAGTAATATATATCTATCAAATCTTATTACTTACTTGCCAAACCTCAGATTATTAAGAAAAAAAATAAAGAAATACTATTACATACTAGTTTAAAAGGATTACATTTTAGGTTAAATGGGTCCCTCTGATTCTCTGGAAAAACAAATGATGCCTCACTGTTGTTTTATTTCTTGTCATAATATCTTCAGATATTATCTGTATTTGTCTGCAGAATCAGTTGATTTTTAATTCGCAGTCTGATCTGAACTAATGAACAACTGATTTTATATTGAAGAAAGTTCTCATTGTTTTCTTATGGGATGAGAAGGTTAATGTTTATATGGGGTTGAACTTAACAACCAACATGGAATTTACACGGGTTCTGCTAGTTATTATTATTTCTATTGTAATGCAATAAACCATATTTGAGGATAAAAAAAAGCAATAGGAATTTTTTTATATCTGCATTTGCTTTTTGGTTGTTGTACTCTGCATAAGTTTTTATTAGAAGCCTTTCTATATTGAGTGTAAATCATACAAAGAAGACACTCGCTTGATATCTAATCGATGTTTGACACTACAAATATTGAAAGAAACACCAGACGTCTATCATGCATTCAGAATGTCACAATCAAGAAAAATTGGTTTATAATTGATTTTTGTCTTATTTTTATTTTTAAATATTCAAGAGATTTTTTTGTTTCTGTTTTGTTCTAAGGAGTGAAATGAAATTTGATACAAGATCACCAGGGAAGTCGACTTGGCCCAGTGGATAGGAGTCGGATTTTGGAATCGTTGTACGTGATTTTCGAATCCCAGTCATTCTGTTTGTGTTCATATTTGGACTAATACCTTTGGGAAAGGTATGAATCCCATTATTCCCTTCAGCTATGGGTTAAATAATGCATATTGTGTTATCCAAAAAGCTAAGTGTGGACCAAAAAATTACTTTTACCAAAAATTATTTTTCTCGGCATTAAATGACCTAAAAATGGTTAATATGCTGTAAAAGATAAACAAAACAAAACTACCAGTTTTCTCCACCATTTCAAACATCAACCACAAACCTGTAGGTTTTCTCCTTTTAGAGTCTCCCTCCCGCCTATTTGGACTTCTGATTTACATGTATTCAGGTTTCAGAATCAGAGTAAGTTTTCACCTAGAAGAGTTGTTCTCCTTAGTTATCGATTTCCATCTGCTTGAAATTGGTTTGGTTTGTTTTATTTTATGGCATGTTGACCTTTTTAGGTCATTTAATACCAAGAAAAATTATTTTTTGATAAAGATTATTTTTTTAGCCATGCATAGTTTTTTTCAATAATGCAATATGCACTATGTAATCCATAGCAAGAGGGAATGTGGAAATTCATACCTTAGTCCAGTTATGAATGCAAATGGAATGACTAGGATTCATATGTGTACCTATTATGATTCTGAACTCCGACAGCTTACTCACCATCCCAAGTGGACTTCTTTGTTTGCCTTATATAAGAAACTAGCTTAATCTATTTCTAATAGATTTTAACTCCTAGCTGACGAAAAATAAACAATTAACCTGAGGTCTATGCTTGACAACTTTAATCCTTTAGATCCTGATGTTAAAAGCAGTAACTGACGATACGCTTTTTGCAAAATTACCTATTAGCCAATCAGAGCCATTCTATTATAAAATCACAGAATATTGGTAGCCTTGTAGTTTTCGTTGTCCAAAGGGTTAAACAGGTCAATAATTTATTTGCTCTTTTTCTTCAAATTGGAACTCTTGGAGTTAGCACCAAGTTGCTAATAGGCAAGAGGATTTAGCATTTCTATTGTGCTCTGAAGTGGTTTAACTTGACTCTCGGAAAATTCTTAGAAAAATATCATGATTAGAAAGAATCCTCCAGAGACACACACAAAGACACACTCTATCCTCTACACTTTTAACTAGACTTAAATCAATATTAGGTTGTCCCAAAAGTTCGAGGTAGCATATCTTTGATTCAAAGCCGACTGAATGGTACTTTCACCAGATCTGAAAGCTTGCAGATTGATGGCAAAAAAGTTTCGAAAAATGATGAATTTTATTTTGAGGAATTATTATTTTTTTTATTATTACTAGGCGAATAAAATTCATAAAGGTTTACCAATTTTTTGGACAATCTAATATATATAATAGGCTGTTCCAAAAGTTTGAGGAAGCATGTTAAGATATCTTTGATTCAAAGTCGACTGAATGGTACTTTCACCAGATCCGAAAGCTTGCAGATCAATGGCAGAAAAGTTTTGGAAAATGATGGTCTTTATTTTGAGGAATAATTTTTTTTTGTATTTTTTATTACTTAGCAAGTAAAATTTCAAAGTGTTGATTAACTTTGGGACAATATACAAAGTTTATAAACACTGATGGTCTTTATTTTGAGGAATAAGTTTTGTTGTTTTTGTTATTACTTGGCGAGTAGAATTTATAAAGGTTTACAAACTTTTGGAACAACCTAATATGTATTTGTCCCAAAAGTTCTTAAACACTTGAGGGTCTTTATTTTAACAAATAATTTATTTGTTTTTGTTATTACTTGGCAAGTAAAATTTCAAAGTCTTTTATAATCAATATTAATTAAATATTTAAGAAGAAGAAGAAGGCCCAAGAGTTGATCCTCTGAAACACTGGGAAAGTAAAAATAATAAAGATGAGGACAATAGTACAAAACCTAGATGTAGATATAAAATTCTTAATTCTAACAACTTGTTGGTTGATGTGGTTTTGTGTAAATGTAATCATTTTTTTCAAAAAATGACATCCATGTTGAACCTTTTCTCTAGATGAAATTGAATTTTCTTTCTCTTCTCATTCATGCCAAATGAAAATCAGCTTTCGTTAGAAATATCCAAACAAAAAAATATTAAAAAGAATAGCTGAAAACTTTTTTTTTCAAAGATGTTGCTAAGTCGGGAAAAGATAAGCATTCTCTCCTTCATGACAGGTTAATTATTTAAAAAAAAATCAACCAATAAATAAAAAAAGAATGGAATAATAAAATATGATGATCATTATTAGATTTCAATAATTTCTTTTTACTTTCAGTATTAGATACATATGTGTATGTCTCTCTCTCTCTGTATATATATATATATATATATATAGGTTGTACAACTCTTCATAATTGAGTTACAGATGAGTTTGGTGGGTAATGAATAACCAGATACTCTTGTAGAGCTTTATTTATTGGGTTTGGTAGTTCTCTACCAAGGTTTCAACATTAGGATCATCAGGAGAACCCTGAAGAGTAGCAGTTCTTCATTATGTTTTGGGTTGGAATATATATATATATAAATAGATAGATAGATAGATAGATAGATTTTATTCATCAGTGAAGTCTTAATATCAGTGTATTCATATATATATAAAAGCTTGTGTGTGTGTGTTCATATATTAAATACCCACAAATGTGTCCATACTGTTAAATATATATATATATATATATATATATATATATGTGTGTGTGTATACTTGGGCAGCAAGTTGTTATTCAGACAAGTTT
>JAYKTE010285930.1:0-11506 GCA_036873565.1 Xipholeptos notoides | reverse complement strand
CTGACGACCTGCGGCTAAGAACGCAAGCGTTCTACCGCTAGGCCATCGTTCGTCTTATTGCAACTCCACTGGTATCTAAACCTATCACAGTATAGCACGGCTGAATTACGTTTGTGTCTTGTGAATCACTATATATATATATATAATAGTATAACACTTTAGGGAAAATGTTGTGTATGTTTCTTTGTTATCATAAAAATATTTATTCTTTTTACTATAGTATTTTATTAAATATTTTTTGTGGTTGGGTATGAGAGTCAGGATGGAGCTTCTCATTGCTTTTTAGTAAAAGCACTGTCCATAAAAAAATCAAGTGGAATGAAGGGTGCCAAGCTCAAATTTAATTGGAATCTGCTTTTTTTTACTTGAACGTTTCTTCTTTGATGGTCAAATGGAAAATGTTCAATGGAAAATTACCCGATCAAAAAGAAAACAAAATATAAATACATAAAAGAAAGAAATGGTTTAGCCAAAGGTGAACAATTGAAATTGAACCATAAATCTTTAGTTCTGCCAGCTGAATGTTCTCTCCATTAAGCCATTACCATAACTTCCGAATGCTAATTACATATATGTATGCCGGTTTCTTCTTTGCTATTAATTCTTTTTCTTATCATAAGTGTGGCTAGAAAATTAAACATAGGCAGGAAAAAAGATTTTTTTGATACAAATTTTGGGGGTCAATACAACAAAGGGAATTAGATATTATAATCCAAGTTAGAAACGCAAATATAACTAAATAGGGATAGAAGTGAGGGAGGAGCTGGTTGAGGGCTTTTTTTACCTTTTATTACTATCATTATTTTATTTTTATTTATTTATTTTTTCATGCAATGAGGGATTGGTTGGACAGCTTTGGCTGTGAACCAAAGCAGATGCTCTCAATTTTAAATTCAGCTTCCTGTCGACCAAGTACTTTTATGAAAAACAAACATGTAGATGATTCTGTTAATGCTATTAAAAATGATTGTTTCTATTGAAGTTTGAAAGAAACAAAACCAAAAAAATAACCCCAAATAACTGAAACCTCTGTGTGTATCATGTAGTAAAAAAAAAAAGTTTTTTTTTTTTTGCCATTATGAAGTAATCAGAGGCCCGGACATGGCACTGGATTAGACTAGGGGGTCAGAGCTAAGAGTGGCGGCGGGGGGGGGGTATGGACGAAGGGAGATGGGGAGGGAGACAGACAGAGAGAGAGAAAGAATGGACTAAAAATCCTTCAGGAAAGACATTATTTGAAAGTTAACATTTGTTAGGTGCTTGTTCTTTGTGTTGGTACTACCCAGATGTTGGAACAAAAGCAGAAAATGGGTAGGAGAGATAAACCTCCTCCCTTCCACCCACCCCCAAAAAAAGCCCAAAATTTCAACACTTGGAGCATTTCCAGTTTAGACATTTTCAAACCTTAATTTTTTTCCTGACTGACACCCTCTTCATTGTTTTAAATAGCAGGCAACTGCGTTATCTGATAATGATTTCTTTTTTCATGTCTACAAGTAAATTAAAAAGTTTGAAAGATTGTATGAAATTGTTTTATGGAGAAAACAGAATATTTTTGTGTTAATGATTTATACTTGTTCAAGCACAAAACCAAGTAAGGCTAATTTTACGTGCTCATTACATTTCTGGACATTTAGGAATCAGTGTTAGTGTTGTCCTACACCTAGATGAGTAACTCTCATTGAGTTGACGGGCCTTATCTGCTTGGGTTTTAGTAATCAGTGTTATCTCAAGTTAACGTGCCTCATCTGCCCAAAGCAGCTGAAAGTGAATGAATTGGATTTGACTAGGATTTAAACTCATATGATACGATTCCTGAATCCAAGCTTCTACCACACCTCCATCTTCGTTGCCTAGAATTTTTTTTTAATATAAATACAATAAAATATATTAATCATAAATAGAAAAAAATGAATTATTAATGTAACTGAATTAAATACTATTTTTCAGAATACTTGATATGAGGGAGGATAATTTCTATATTGATCATGCAGACTATTGTCCTCAGCTTTGTTATATCATAAACTGGACAGAATGTAGGAAAATTAACCAATACAAAGATAAGCACTATAGTCAGCATAATAAATATACAAATGAACTAAATATGTTTTAATGAATTGATTAGTTTATTTTCTACGAATTCTGTTAGTATACTTTATTCAGTTATATTTCTTCAGGTATATTTATGACTATGATGAAATGCTTTAATGTTTAAAGATAAAAAAATCAATATAATTTTGATGATTTTTAAATAATCTAATCAAAATTGGTTGTTTAATGGCATAATAACCATCTATATATTAATACTCAGTGTATAAGAATAAAAGTTAAAAAATAACAATCATGATCACAAACAGTAATTAGGGAGGAACAAATAACTACTGACATTAACTATTCATTAATAAAGAAAGTGAAGTTGTTAAGAGGATTTATTATTTTGAAAATTAAAAAAAAATGTATTATATTCTTTTTATAAAAAATCCCGACTATTATTGGAATTTTTACAGGTTCTGCTAGTTGGAAACTATTTCACTTAAAGCTTAGGAAAAATAAAGGGAATGATACCATTCTGAAAATAGTATTGCTGACATCAACTATTTATTAACAAGTGAACATCAAATTACCCTGTATGCACGAGTGATAAAGATATGTGGGTAAATGACAAATCTAGTTTAGAGGCATTCAAGAAAGGGTCCAAGGCAGAAGAAAAAAAAAGACAAAAAAAATCCTCTTTTGCTGCTTGTAAATACATCTCAGATGTATTTACAGGCATCCAAAGAGGAAGAGAAACAAAATATATATGTATATATACAGATAAAGACACAGATTCTTGTTTTCCATAAAGAATAAGATCACTTTGATAGATCCCAATAATGATGTATAAATGAGGAATTGCTGATTCACTCTCGACTGACAAACAAATCTGAAAGAAACTTATTCAATAATCAATTCTAAACTATTATAACCTACACACTTGCAACTTCAAATCTATCAACTACCTAAAACTTCTTGTTTTTATGAATTTGATTATTTTGCTGTTTATCATTTTCATGATTTTTGGTGTTATTTTTCTTTTTTTTATAATCATTAGAAAGCTGCAATTTGAGTTGATAAGAATATTTCTGTCTTTCTTTTATTTTCTTGATTTAAATTTTTTTTGTTTAGCTTTGAGAAAGACAATCTTACTTCATTACATTATTAGAGTTAGGTTTCATTTTTACCGTGGGTGAATTTTCGTTTGCTGTCGTGTTACATTCTGATAGTAACTTTATTCATTGAGGATCCTTAAGCAGGTTGACTATATTAACAAACGCGCACACACACACAAATAACAACAACAATAGTCTTGGAATGTTTGAAAACTACAAAACAAAAAGGGTAAATTCTAATATTGAAGTAGTTTTGACTTGCATTTGAACTTATATCATACAGTTCCAGAGTTCAAACTTTTACCATTGCTCCAACCTTACTGCCAAGTGGAGTAGGTAACATGTTTTACTAATATATATATATATTCTGTTTTGAGTTAGTATTTAGTTTATTTATTTGCTGCCCTTTTAGGGACATAAAAATACTATGCATGTAGTGAAACAGCAGAATTTATGTGTAAAATTGAAGAAATGATCAACTTTGTATAAATTGGTAAAATCAAATTACATTGTTGGTCTACAAAGTCTAAGTATTAAATGGTGAATGGTTCACAGAATGATTCATGATTTTAAGGAAAATAACTTTAGTGGCACAGATGGCAAACAATCCAAACAAAGTACATCAAATGGATGGGAAAACACCCAGAAGAGTATTATTACATGAAGTTTTGTCAAACAAATAGCATTTGGATTAATTAAAAACATCATCAGGACGTATAGTTGTTGATCCACAGTCACAGATTTGCTATATAAAATGATACGATTGACCATAAATGTTTTGATATTATCATGGTTGTGAATGAATTTTTAAATTTGAAATTATTTCTGTAAATATTTATTTTTCTTACATATATATATATATATATAAATATATATATCCTAGATTTGTATTGTAATCCATGACAAAGCTTTAACTTTTTCATTCAGTGTTGCAATTCTGCATTATAAGAGTCAGCTTCTCTGAAAGTTGAATCATCAGGCTGTACTGGAAGAATTCCCCTCTTCACTGTTACTCATTCCTTTGACATTTTCTTGTGTTTGTTCATAAATGATTTTTTCAAAGTCAGATTCAGCAGAAGATAATTATATCATTCCTTTTTTTTTTTTTTTTAAACCTGCCTTCCTTAATTTCTGGTTCACTTCAAGGCTTTAACCTAAAAGTAATACAACTAAAACAGCTACATTTTGTTTTTATTGGTTTCACGTTGTTCTTTAAATTCCAGCTTTTCTAATGGTTGAATATTATTCTGCGCTATAAGGGAAGTCCGCTTGGGACAGTGTATTAGCACCCGAATGTTGGAATCCTTGTACATGAGTTCAAATCCCTGTCATTCTGCTACGTTGATATTCAAGCTAATATTATTTTAGACTTTTAAGATCAAAATAATGAAGGCAATCTGAGGGTCTAGGGTTTGATTCCCCATGTGGGCTACATGTTTTTGCTTTTAATCTTCTGAGTATGACACAATACATACAAAAAATAAACAAACAAATAAAAAAATAAACAATTACATGATCATTATTATAAAATGGAGGAACCTTTGCCACACAAACACCATATATATTTATGTGCAGACATGTCAGTTACTGTCTATATATTTTGTAATGACAATGGATATGGATTTGGAGAGCAAATCATTATCTACATGTGTTGTTTACTTAGTATCCTGCCTGTGTTCTTGCAATGTTTGTTTGCCTAAATCATCTGGAGTTTTGCCTAAATCGTTTCTGATATGTTCCTCTGCTCTCATGCAGATACCGATTTGGGCATCAACTCAAACTTATCTGTCATCTTCATATTCTATGCCACCAGTTTGAACTTTTTCCCTTTCTCTGATACATTTGCAAGTGTTTAAACCGTTCTTGTAAATATTTGTTGTTTTATTTCTGTAAGAAATGGATTTTTATCAGGACTGATTTTCGCTCATTTTCATATACTTAAGCTACCAAAAAATAGAAATTTTAAATAAATAACAATGTCTTTTATTAAATTAAGCAGTGAGTTGTGGTAAGTATTAAATATTACATGCAGTATCTAATCTAAACAAATATAAATGTAGCTTTGTGTGTGTGTCTGTTTGTGAGCTCATTCCCAGTGGACTCCAAAAGAGCTCGGCCAATTCTCTTATTCACACAGTTGTACTTTGTGTTCAGGAGTGTTCTTAGATAGGTATTGTTTCAGAATACTCCTGATAAGTATCAATAATAAAAAAAGTCACCTTCTAGAAGGAAGAGGATGGCTACGATTAGGAGTAAAACTGTGACAATTGCCATTATAAATGCATGAATATGTTGTAGGCCAGTTATTAGAGCATTTGTTTCTCACAACGTAATCTGCAAGTAAGAATCCCACTTGAGGTTTGGAATGGTAACAACATTGCATATCACTGATGAGATAAATAAATGAAATGAGGTTTATGTTTTAATTTTCCTCTTCTCAGCCAAGCAAACGCCCAATTGTGGACTACGAGGGTCATTCTAAAAGTAATTCCTCCTATTTCTTTATTCCACCAAAATGGATCAAAGGGAATTGGAAATTAAATTGTTATGATGAATGAACTTGTGTATTCATGACCTGAAAGCTTAATCTCTCTGTTGCCAATATTGATGGTGTGAGACTCTAAGAAAGCAATTCCTATCATGGATGTGCTCAGGTAAACAGAGATGTTTCAAGATCAGAACATTCCAGCAATGGCTCCCACATGGAAATAACAATAATGTCACATGAGGAGACTTTAGTATATGTTAGCCAGGAGTTCCTATTGAGAGATTGAATAGGTCAGGGTGCAAGTATTTTGGGGGGCAGACAAAATGGCAGGCATTTTACAAGTGATCTAGTCACAATAGGGTTAATCATAAACAACACATTTTTGTAGGGTAGTTTGTTAGCAACTTGACTGAAGTTTCTATTTCTCTATTTCTGAACTTTATGGCTTTCCCTTATTAAAAAATTATTGCCTTTGAATTTCTGAAAATCCTGTAAATTTTCTAATTATCAGCTTTTAAATTTCTTTTTGTTTTTTTTTTTAATTCAGGGATTAATAACAATTCTAATTGATACAAGTTAAAACTGACAATGGATAAAGGTAAGCATGTTTTTTATTTCTGTTCTTTCATATCCTTATATCAATAAGTGGCTTTTGGAGAACTATCAGGAAAATAACATAACTATCAATTCATATCCACACTGACTGTAAATGTTCTTTAATTTAATATGAATGAAAAGTTATACAGTTTATTAGCGAACTTAGTTTTACAATCAATTACTAACCTAAAGATAGTATTGGAATTTGTCTAGATCAGTGGTTCCCAAACAGTGTCCACATGGATACTAGGGGTTTATGTACATATTTTGTCTACAGGCAAAACATATTGGGGTTCAACAACTTTTTTTAACACTGTTTAAATACTGCCGCAGTGAATTCAACTACTTGACAATTTCTGCTCTCCGTTAACTTGAGTGACTTGACCATGGAAAAAGAAACATTTTAATATTGTAATTATTATCACTATAATTATGATTATTATTATTATAGAATACTTAATTGGTATTAAATTAGTTTTCATTTAAAGAGAGAAATATGACTAAATAAACTATTTTTATCATAAATAATAGCTTTCATGGAAGAAATTTTGTATTTAAATCATAAATCAATTTTTCTTGAAAAAATATTCACTGAAACACTGGTTAAAATCCTATCACAATCAGAGTTAATTCTAATGTGGTTTGGTGTTCTTTGTAAAATATTTTGAATTACTATGTAAACATACAAAATTGATTTTATATGAACAACTGATTACACACACACACATACACACAGAGGATGCATTTTTATATTAATATAAATTGGATTAAAAAGAACAGAATTTTTGTCTATCTATTTGTTCTTCATGATTGTCTTATCAGTTTTAATCTTTTTAGTAAATTTAACAATTCAAATTGTATTCAAACCAGTAGATGGATTTTAAATCTGAAAGTATTGGGGTTTATGGTCAATATGTAAGAAAACAAACTTGAACCTGATTTCAAGACTCTTACCAGAAAATGAGAAAAAAGTAAGAAATACGAAAAATGAGATTGTATGTGTATATATATAATATATATATACAGACAAGTCTACCATTGAAAGAATTGGTCAGAACTGTTGTCCTTATTCTTATTGTCATATTCACGTTTCGGCCATTGAAGGCCAAGGGTTCATCAGCCGAAATATTGTGAAGGGAACAATAAGAATGATGACAACAGTTAAAAAAAAAAAGATCCAGAAATTACCAAGCCTCCGAAAAACCAAATTTAATTTGATTTCTAGTCATTAAAATAGCTGCTAAGACACTAAAAGCAACCCTAGAGAATAGCCAGACAATATTGCTTGTATATATATATATATATATATATATATATTAGAAGGGTGGAAAATAAATTCTAATGATTTGTTACAAAAATAATTTTTGAAAAATAGGAGAACATGGAAATAGATTATGCTGACATTATAATGTTTCGGTTATTTCAAACCATCATCATATATTTATGTATAATTAAAATGTCGGCATAATCCATTTACATGTTCTCTTGCTTTTTCCAAAAATCATTTTTGTTATATATATATATATATATATATATATATATATATATAGGTTATAGTGTTAAAAGCCTCTGGTTATAAATAAAGTAATACATTACTTCTTGGTGTACCTTGTCCTGTGTGCATCAAAAATAACTATCCAATTTATGGTCCATCCCATGTTTTAAACATGTTGCTTTTCGTTTAAGATTTATTCTTCTCGCTTTTGATTAAGCTTTCCTTCACTTGTTACTCAGCTAGACAATTGCAGAAATATTTTTCAGAGGAAATATAACATTGAGGGATTCATTTTTTTTTTTCTTTTTCTTACTTTTTTTTTCACTGCTAAAAAGATAATACCCCCCTCTACAATCCCACACAACTGAGACTTTTTACAGCTTTGTTATTCCAATGTCATGTACAAAACATTTTCAGTTGGTCATCATTTGAGCATTCAATGGTTATTGGTATGAATGGTGGTCAGCTTTATCTGCTTTCATTGTTTATTGCTTTTTGTCTTTGGTCTTCACCCCACTCTCAGAAGTCACTTTTCTTCCAAGTGAATATCTTTTACTTCCTCTTCACTTCCATATTTATTGTTTTCTTCTATTTCCTAGCTAACTGGTCTCCAACTTATCAGAGCATTAAAATGTCTTGCTTTAACCAATGTGTGTATCACCATAATAAATATATATATATATATATGTGTGTGTGTGTGTGTGCTTTTATCTGTATTTGTGTGTATTTCAGATGGTGATGGTGTAAGAATCATCTTCATTTTGCTGGATTTCTAAGCATAAAAACAACACCACCAAAAACAAAACGAAAGAAAAATTGAATGAAAATGGCCAATGTCATTACTGCTTCATTCACTTTTGTATTGATGTACATGTGTTGCTCATTTTTTGTGCTGGACATTTTTCAGTGGATGGAGAGCATGGATAAGAATGGCTTTAGCTAAAGAAATTGGTAAAGAACCAAAAAGATTAATATAAAGACATAAAAAAGCAAAAATATCTAAAACTAAAATTGTCTTTGAGAAAAATAAAAATAAAGTTGTATATTTGTCCTTATTTCTTTGCTTGGCTAAGCTGTACATGATCAGAGAAGTTTATGGTTGAGGCCGGCATCGTTTGCTCAAAGAAAAAAAGAGCTTAGTCTTTTCACATTTGTTGCTCTGTTGTGTATGGTGGAGGTCAGTATTGGACTGATTAAGAGTGTTAGAAAAAGTAATAAAGATACTTAGGCGATCAGGTCTGCTAGCCTTTAAATGTTTAACACTCCACCCACAGAAATAAGTGAAATACTTTTCATGTTTTGTCAAAATTTAGCTTAAGAAGTTTGAAATGGGGAACCAGTGCTTTTAATCAAGTTATTAGCATCAAATCGAGGTACAGTGTTCTAATGTTGCTCAAGATTTGGATTTTTTGAGAAATAAACATAACGGAGACTTAAGTGTGGAAAAATGAAGGTTAGATTGCAAAAGATAATGGTGTCAGGGATGACTATATCTTAATATATATATGAATTTATATATATATTATGAATTTTTGGGAAAAAGTATTAAATTCATTCAACTGCATTATTGGTCTAAATCTTTCTCCCAAAATTTTTCTTAGAATTAAGTGATCAAAAGGTTTGTATCTTGTAAACTAAACAAATAAAAACTTACTTATAACTCTTTCTTTTTTAGCTTTTCTCTTTCTTATTTCTTCTTCTTTTCTGTTTTTACTTTTTCATCTTCCTTCTCATCTTTTCTCTTGTTTCTTCTTTTCATTCCCTCTTTCTTATCTCCCTTCTTTTTTCTACTTTTTCTTTTTTTTTTATATCTCATTTTTTTCTTTTCTCTTTTTCCTAATATTTCATTTTTCTTATCTTCAATTTTTTTCTTCTTTTTCTTCACACTTTTGCCTCTCATTTTTCTATTCTATTCTATCTCTCTTCTTTTTTTATATCCCTACTTTTCTCTCCTCTTTCTTATTTCCTTCTTTTTCATCTTTTTATTTTTATTCTTTCTTTCTTTCTTTCTTTCTTTCTTATCTCCCTTTTTCTTCTCCTTTTCTCCATCTTTTTCTCCTTTAATTTTTTCTTTTACCTTTTTCCACACTTTTGGGGTAGTGGATAGGCAGTTGGACTTCAGAATCGTAATACACGAGTTCAAATCCCAGTTGTTCAGATTTTGAACTAATACCTTTGGGAAAGGTATGTTAGTATTTGGTTAATTTGTTATATGAGCTTTATTTGATTTTATGCTCCATTACCTTAAAGATAGTCTGGTAATAAATATACAAATTAGAAGGCCTCATCTCAGGGATAGCAAATTTAACAAATGTAAAAATGAGGACCAACGTCTGCATTATAAATATACGAATTATCATGCCTCATCTAAATGATTCCCCAAAAATAATAAAATTGGCTTATAAAGATTTCTATGTTACTTCACAATATGTTGATAAGTTTTGTCATCTCTTAAATTGATGATGTAAAACCATTAATACATTTTTTGGAGGTTTAAATCTGTTGCAATGCATAACACTTAACTTTTCCAAGGATACACATCTCAGGAAAACTAAAGATTTCAAAAACTTCTAACTTAATATCAATTGCAATAATTTCATTTCTCTTTTTTATGGACTGTCTACCTGAATTTTCATCAAATCTTGAAAGTATTTATCTAAGCTAACGTCATTTGTCTAAATCAGGGATGTGCAACCTTTTTCAATCATTTGAACAATCAGCGAGGGCCAGTCACTATGTAAAGAACTGCGCAATTTCGTAAAGTTCATGGTAAAAAAGATAATGGTCCTGGCATCACTGAGGCCCACAAAAACTGCTCTTGGGGATGGATTGTGGCCCGTGGGCTGTGGGTTGCACATGTATGGTCTAGATCGATAAAATATTTAGACAGTGATAGTTTAATAGGTATGATGATATTCATAACTAGCAATATTGCCTGACCTTGCTCGGGGGTTGCATTTGACCCCTTAGCAGTTATTTTTCCAACTGAAAACCAAATAAAATTTGTTCCACAGGTTCAAATACCCTATATATATCAAATTTCAAGTTCTAGACCAAAAAACGGAAAAGTCATTTAAGGGGGGCTATAGTCCTGAAACTTTTGAAGAATTTTTTCAATGGTATACTGTAAGAGTGTAAAAAATCTTGTTTAAATTAAACCATTACTTCTGAAAAGCTGATTTTTTTTTATTATGTACAATTACATTTAATTGTGAATTTTAATTTTCCAATGCTAGTTTTTCTAAAAGTAAACTTGATTGACTGGAAGAAATTTCTGTTTGATGCTAAAACCCAAGCTTCTGTTAATTTAATACTAAACTTTACAAATTGGAGAATGTTATTTGAAGCTAGTAACGACTGAAATCTATGGAATCTCTTAATGTTAAGGACAGTTATTTTTATCCATTTTAGCATGCAACAGGCCCTGAGATGACTGATCAATCAAATTATTACTTCAAATGTTCATCCTCTGGTGATTTGTCTGAGGTCACAGATCAGCTTTTAGTTTTTACTGGCACTTTTTCTATTGCATTCTCTTTTAATTTGAATTCTTTTTCTTTTTACATTATCATTCCATCTTTGATGAGCATACTCTAGAGGAGTCTATCATTGGCTATCTATTTCTTATCTGTCACATATTGAAATAACATTATCATTAGGGAGACCCAAGAAGTATTTTAAAGAAAAATAAATTGTTTACAATAGGTTACTAATAAAACTGAATTTTTGTAAAAAGGTATCTTTGATATCTGAATTTTTGTAAAAAGGTATCTTTGT
>JAYKTE010285819.1:0-11506 GCA_036873565.1 Xipholeptos notoides | reverse complement strand
CAACGTACAATAATTTGTGTTGGGCCGGTATGACAACCCTGTAGATTTCTGTAATAAGGGTGAAAAACAATACATAAGACAATGATTGACCCTACGGGTCACGGGTTGTCTAGTAATTACTTAAAACCAGTTCATTCGTTATCAAAGATTTTTAGTTGTAACAAATAAAATGGATATCACCAACATGCTAATAAACCCATTTTAAACACTTTATTAGATTTTATTAATGTAAAGGAATACTATTTCAATGTCCAGATTATGTCATTTGAGGCATTCCTAATTATAAAACTGATTATTTTTAATTATCTATTATTATTATACGAATGCAGACTAAAATGCTGAAATAGAAAAATACTAAAGAAATTAATTAATCTATATATCAATAAAAGTTGAAAATGCCCGTGTGAGGACGATTTTTCCCCCATCAAACTCCTCCAATAATTCTTTGTCTACAGTCTTGGAATTTGACACAAATAATATACAGAGTTGGGGCAAACCTTTCATCGGTATTTAGTCGGAAAAATCAATTTTGGTACATATTTTCAATTTTAATACTTGAGATTGTAATATCTAAAAAAATTAGATAATTTAAAAAAGTTTAAATAATTCTATAAAATTTTAAAATATGTACACTGACAGATGTAACTGTTTAATCCAACGCCGGGTAAATCTGCAAGTATTTTATTGAATAGATTTGGATCAGACCTTCAAGTTTTGAAGTTATTGTTCTCAATTGTTAAATATTTACAGTTATTATCAGGAAAACATCTGCCGTCTTTTATTCAAAGAAAAAACACGCAGCAATCATTTTTGTATTGTATTTGCAATTGTTATATTTTGGGTAATAGGTCCTGCTGTCATCGAAAAAAAAGCAATTTCACTTTCAATTGCCTTTTTTTAATTGTATGAAATCATGAATTTTTCCGTAGTATCTCCCAACTGAAATTTGTTTGCAACAATTAATTCGTTATTTCGACCTCAATCTGCCTTAAGCTGTAATTTTCCGTGTAGCGTGTATAACACGCCTAATTCAAGATAATCACGAAGCAAGTGTTGATAAGTAACTTTAATTTCATCATTTTCACATCTTGACTGTTTCTACTATACATTAAGAATTATGTTGCTGATTTCAAATCAAACACGGACAGTGATCAAGTTAATCTTGCAAGACCTATTTACTAGTATATTTTGTTAATAGAGCAAATCAGGCGAAACTACGTCAGGATATTTGAGTTTAGAATAAGTAAGAAGTACATGTGAGCGAAATAGTGCATTTTGACCGGAGTAGAACAGATAAAAACGAGGACGTACGAGGATGAGCGTAACGGTGGGATGAAAAGCAACAACCAAAACAACGGAAATAGTCTGAGCGCAAAAACCACACCACAGAAGGATTGTATAAAATAAAAAGGAAAATACCCGGAAATTAGGTTAGTTAGGATGGACACAATAATAGAAATTTAATCTGGATGTAGAATTAAAAATGTCTTTTTTATGATGTGCTTTACATTGCGGTTTTCTTCAATTCATGGAATCTAATGAATTAACCAAGCGAAACTGCCAGGCAGCAAGCATGTTTAATAGGAATAAATCCGAGAGAGCACGTAGCCATTTGAGTGTGACGGGTATAAATAGCGCTGGAATTCGGTTAATTCAATGATAAATCTTCGTTAGTACAAATAAAAGATTATTGTTTGGTGGTCGACAGTTACTTCGTCCTGGATGACTGCACTGTCGCTTCGGCCACTGAATCCAGCACAAATTAAGAATAGAAAATTAGTCAGCAAAAGGCCCGTGAAAACGTCGGCGTCTCTTGCATTTGCAAGAAGGTTGCTGACATAAAAGGATTAACTCTGCCTGTGTTGAATAAAAAAATATTTATCTGTTATAATTATATCGGAAATGATTTGTAAGGTTACAGATAATTATCTGTATCCTTACAAAACATTTTCGATATTCATTCTAATCGCCTATATTAAGCAAAGTTTGTTATGCAAGCAGGGCAAATATAAACATGCCGTCAACCATGTATTAAACCTTTACGCAATATATAAAGAGAGATAACACCAAAAGCAAGAAACCATTTAGAAAAATTCAATTCTAGTTTATCGGCGTTTTTAAGGTTTATTCTTTAATGAATTTTGGAAAGGATAAACCGTAACTTAAATCATGTAGGAATATATTAATATGAATGCATTTTAAAACTTTGAAAGATTTCGCTGTCCTTTTTAGGCGATTAAACAAAAATTGCTACTTATCTCACCACCAGGTATCTATAACGAATTTTTCGAAAGATAAAACTAGTTCAATTAATGTTTATCATTTCGAAAAGTACGATCGATAAAGTTATGATAAATGTTATTAGAGTTGTTAATGTTTTACATCCTTTCCAAGTTAACTAAAATAGTAACAGAAAGTTCAATACCCTGAAGACAAAAACATTACTAAAAACAATATAAAGTCAATTTATTGATGACTGTCATTTTAAACACTTACCCTATTAATAGAATAGCATTTAATGTTTATTTTTAGAGACTATCTATATAGTGTAATTAGCAGTATTACCTAGCCTAAATCGGTTGGTTGCTTTAATGTTCCTTTGTGTTTTTTTATGATTCCATTATTTTTTTCTTTCTAAAACTGCCGTCATTTTTTAAAAGCCGAAAATCATTTTAGTAAACTACAGTTATATTGACACCTTAATGACCAACGTAGCCACCACTAGGGACCCGCAACGGTGTTCAACTGGAAAAATTGGACCCCTTAGCAGCTATATTTTCGAATCAGCCAAATAGAAATTGTTCCACACATCCGAATACTTCATATATCAAATTTCAATTCTCTAGAGCCAAATTTGGTATAGCAGTTTGTTAGAGATTAATTCCCAGATAGAAACACACAGTGCCACTTTTATAGCTATATAGATAGACAAGATAATTCAAATCACTAATTTTATAAATATTTATAAATATTTATATTTTATCAGTCAATTACATTATCTACCTATAAACGTGTGTGTGTGCATTGTAGTTTGCTTGGACCACCATCCGGTTGTTTTTACAAAGTTAACCATATGGCCAATCAGCAAAAGGAGGTAATATTTTGTGATGACCGTGAAAGCCGTGCGTCAGTCTTCTTTCATTCTAATTTTTTTTTCGACCAGTAATGTCAACCAGACGTGTCTACTTAGCATTAAGGGTGTGTCTACAGGGCACTAACTTGTGAGCTAGTTCACTCTAGTTAGTATTTTAAGATATAAGGAATTAGTTGAGTTTTAAATATAATCTTTAGGTTTATTCATGCTTATCTTGTTCGCTTGCCCATCAACTTTACAGACGATTACAATTAACAGTACTGAAGAACACGTGAAAGAATTTTTGAGTCCCTGAAGCGGCGGATATGCAACAGATGCATGATCATAAAAGATTAAAAGAATAAATTGAATTAAAAACAGAGATGATTCACTTCGTTTATGCTAAAGTACCTCTCATTTTAATGATATAATAAAATCCAGTTCAGTTGTGTATACTCAGTAAAATGTAGCTATGCCTACGGAATGTGTGTATGTGTATCAATTCCTGTCTAGTGTTTAGTAAGCCTAGAATTAGTGACCATTTATATTCCTTGGATATTTTTAATCGAAATCTTGTCCTTTTCTTGTCCATAAACCCCGACAAAGAATACCTCTTAATTGGCCAAGTTGCTACAATGGGAGTGAGATAAAAAGAAGGGATAGCCATAGAAGACTAACACAAAGAAAGTAATCAAAAGTTGTAAGTAGCTAAGTGGTCACAATGTAACTGTTTGATTTGGCCGAAAAACAGTAGCAGTGAACAAGGAAAGAAATAAAGACATTAATGAAAGCGAATTGTGACCCGGTAGAGAGACTCGACAGTTAATGATTGAATGCAATTGATTTAATGAACTACAGCAGAAACGACAAAGTATAGAAAAGAGAAAATATTGAAAAGAATATTCAGTGATGTGCAAAGATTTGATCAAGTCCGGAGAAAGCTTTTAAAATTCATACGATTTCTCTCTCAAAATTGGCTGAAGAGTTTTGAGAGAGGTCAATCGTTAAAATTAGGTGAGGTAATTTAATTTTTTTTAATAGCATAAAAACTAGTGCATTTGAGTTTTCTTTTCAAATTTATATATTTGTTTATTGCGGTAGAACATCCCTCGATATGGAATCGGCCAACGCCTATGAATACGAGAATTACCGACGACCCGGGCGAAGGATTCAGTCCCGAGTTTGACATGCGCATGGCCGATCTAATCATGCCACTGTATTCTGTACCTTTACTGTAAACCCAATACATGTTATAAACCTACCATTGCGTCTCTGTTTTTATTGTGACATAGCAATTCATAACATAGTGAAAATCATAAAACTATCAAAACTTTAAAACTTAATGTTGATTAATAAGCATTTCTCGGACTTTACACCTCCCTATACTAAACAAGTTTTACACTATTACAAAACCATTTTAAGAATTATTATAGATTCTTTTATATCAGACAAACATTAAGAAATATAAACCACCTTTGAAGCGAAATGAACCACTCTGCAATTTAATTTATTTTCCATATTAGCCGTATTTTGATCGAGAAAAATCAATTTTATATCCCTGTAAAGGTGGTGGGTATACTTTTTGAAAAAATTGAGTTTAAAAATAAATTTTCCAATTAAAATCCTCAAATAGGATGATTAAATTTTGGCTAGCTTTGTCCCAAAATCTTGCCAATTACTATTCACCTTTTTATATACTCTGACAATATTCACTATCAATGATGGTTTTATTAAAGCTTTTATTGTTATTACTAAATTCTTACGAATGTGCAACATCTTCACTTGGAAAAAATAGTATAATGTTCAGAGGATTATTAGCATTTGTTTGTCTTTTTTAAAAATTCACCCAATGTAGGTCATAGAATGAAAAATTTAGGGCTATATAGACCTTTGGGTCTTCAGCATAATATCAGCTAAAAAAAGTGAAAGTTAATTAATTCTTTGAGTAAAAACATTGTTAGTTAAACTTTCGATTTTTATTCGTCAAAACTTTCACTGTAGTTTCTTTCTAGTTGTATGGAATAATAAATATTAAGAGATCTAAACTGCATTTTGGAACGAGATGCTATTAATCTATAATTAATATCAAATTATCGATTTTAGTAGGGATGTCGTTAAGATATGAAAGCATTAAATTTTTTATGAATAATGCAATAAAACAAAGATAAAAGTTTAACAGATTCTGGAGTTCATCAGGACACAAAACTTGAAGGTGTGTAAAAATTCAACGATCTGGGAACGACACGTGTTTAGCCTAAGTAACACATTAGGTATACAGACCACGATTTAAATTGACAAAGTTGGAGAAAGGGGATATATCTGTTCAAAAACTATACGAACGTAAAAAAAGAAATAGAGTCTAGTTCAGAAAATTGATTGTAGATGGCGCCACCTTACACAACATTAGTTACTATACCTAGACAAAAGGAATGTTTGATCAGCAAAGATTCCCTTTCTCTTTACATTACATGTATCCTACTCATGATAATTCCAATAGCCGTCATCGGGTAGAGAACGATTTCTTTTTTCCGTTACATGTCCAACATTTCCTCTATTATCACTCATTTCATTTCCTTGAAGTAAAGTTCAGACTTGCCTCAGAACGATGTCTAAAGGTTTAATTGCTTTCTCTGAAATCAATTTGAATCAGCTTAATTTTGTTTATTTGCTAACATTATACTAGCGCGGATTTTTAATACTAACCGGCCCATTTTGGAATATTTTGCTTATGAAGTGTGTTCAAAACAACGATTAATAAAAAAAAATTAAAGGACTAGTAATTTTACTAGTTTATTTTACATTATTCCTTAACGAATTTTTTTAATTAAATTGGTTTATAGCAAGGTTTTAAGTTTACCTTAATTTTTCGAAATATTACAATTAAATTTATTAACACAAACACACAATTTTGCAATCAAAAACATGTACTAAAAAGATAAAAATAGTGACAATACGAATTACTACTAAACAGCCAAAGGTACTGCTCAGAAAGACAAAGAAGTGTCTAGAAATAGGACAGGACTAAGTTTTCAAGGGAGAAATAAAGGTAGCCAAAATAAGAAATAGCCTGCAGATAGGTTTTGTACTGGTTACTCTATTTATAAAGAAATTCGAAGAAAATAATAATATAATTTTCTTTGGTCAGAAATAATATTCAAAATATCTATTTACCACTAGTTTCAGGTTTCTTGCAGATTTTTTGTGAGTTTGTGTATTTTTCGAGAGATTCTTTCGACTTTGAATTTATTTTATATTAATTATCGTGATTCTTTTAATCGATTCATTTTTATTTTTCTATCATTATATTAATTCATCCCTTTTTCTTTCCTTTATCCTAATTTTTAGTCGATTAAAAATATTTCTTTTAAATATGGTAAATATATTCTATGTTTTATAAATTTTGCTCCATAAATAAAATTATGTTGAAATATCCCTCTCTTGTATATATATATATATATATATATACAAGAGAGGGATAGATAGAAGGGTGGATACATATATTTCAACATACAAGTATGATATTTTTCAGTTATTCCCCATAATTGTTTTTTTTAAATAATTTTCATTACATTAGATCTGCGAAGGTAAGGAGCCTGTGGCACGTAGAGATCTTCAGCCTCCCTTTACAACTGCCGGGCCCTAAGCAAAATCTACCGGTAAGAGTGAGATAAAAACGAAGAGGTAAACAAGAAAATATAACCGTGATACTTCTCAGAGAAAATAAAGGAACCGAAAATCAAACTAGAATTGTAAATGAAGAAAAGAAAATAGAAAGCAGAAAAGAAAAAAAGGAGGGTTACTATAAAAAGTAAATGATAGATAGGAAGTTTTGGGAGGAGAGTATAAGAGAAAACAAAAGTAAAAATACAATTTGCTGTTTTACACTTTTACCGCACTTCTAACTGACGTGAGTCCGTTTATAAGTGTTAAAAGCTGAGGTGCAAAACTTCTCATTAGATTTTGGACAGGGCTGTTCTTCTAGTGACAATTTCCTGTTCGAACCAATTCATGAAAATGGGAGCTAAATTATGATGTCCCTTGATTGGTAAAATTAAAGGTTATCAAGGAAAGGAAAAAAATGAAGAGAAACGGATGTACGTCCTTATCACTTTAGTTTTCTGTCATTAAAGTCATAGGTCAGCTAAAATGAAAAGTTATATGGGAGTGTAAAAATTAGCTGCGAATTTTATTAGCAACATTTTGATTATGCCAAATCAAATAGATTCTTGATAAAAAAAAAACTGCAATATATATTTGTCCAATGTTTTTTGTTTGTTTGTTTTATTGGAAAGGGATTTTTTTTCTTGAGTTATATACCTAAATTTATTTACTCCTTAAAAATAGAATAAAAGAATAATTGAAAATATTTCCTCTCAAAATTTAACATATTCATAAATAAGTTTTTTTTTAATTTTTTTTATTTTACGTCGTATCAACTTTTTTATGCCATTTACTGCCGAGAATAATCATTTTTGATAAACGTTCTTATAGTAAAAGATTTTGTAATCTTTTGAATACATAATATGCACTATTTAATCCATAGCTGAACGGAATGTAAGGATGTGTGCCTTTCCATGAGGTATTAGACCAAATATAAACGGAACGACTGGGATCGAACTTACGTATTACGATTCCAAAGTTCTATTGCTTACCCACTAGTCAAATACTAGTCAAAATAAAATTTACGTAACAAACCGATTGAAGTTCGAACTCTACCAACACGCTTCATAAACATAAAGAATAAGAAAACCTCCCATTCCAAATAATAGTTATATTTATTAAGATAGTCTATTGTTATCGAAATATTTCACTATTTTCAATTAATATCATTCATTGGAATCACAACTTTTATTATCATTTTAACACATACAAATAGAATCTAGTTTATTGATATAGATATATACATACGTGTTAACCAGAACATTGAGACAGTGGATTAGCACATGGTCTTGGAAATCCCAATACACGAGTTCAAATCCCAATAGTTCCGATACGTTCACATTCTGGATAATTCCCTTGGTAAAAGTGTGAATTTTCATAACCCCTCCGGCTAAGGGTTAAATACTGCAACTTGTGTACTTCAAATAACTGCTAATAAAATGTTTTACCATAAATTAAGGGTGCTGGTGTATTCAGACTTTCCCAAAGGGTATTTTGGATATTGAACATAAAAACAGGTTTGGGTGTGAACGTGTGTGTGTGTATTAATATTCGAAAGTCCAAGTTGCTTCTATTTTTGCCCTACAGAAAAAGGTCGAGTTGAAGTTTCAGGTACTGATGTAGATAATACAATTTAACAATTAATTTAATTTTGCGAGTCATATTAAAAAAAAATGAGTGTCAGCATCTACGAAACGCAAGTAAGTGTAAAGCGATTATTAAGTATTATCAAAAATAATATTTGCCGATTGCTCGAACTTTAGAGAGGAAAAAAAGTAGGCCAGGGCAATATGTATCGTATATAACAAAAGCATAACATCTCTTAGTGATAGTTTGAAAACCAATACCCGCCTTCATCAGAAATTTTACTGTACAGTTATTGTAAGCATGCAAGAATGAGAAAAATACTGCTTTAAAAAATTTCACTACATAAAAAAATACTCATCATGATAAGTGACGACGATGATTGTGATAACTGTTGTTGTTGTTACTATAACAACTACTACTTAAATGGAAGTGAAAAACAAGAGTTTATTTTGACTTTGACGCCATTCACCTCGTTGTCTGTGCGGAAAGGCAAGATTTAATTAGAAAGGGTCTAATGGCATGGAGAGAAGATGAGCTTAGAAAATCGACTGCAAAGCCACAGAGACAGGGGTCAGTCAAAAGAAATTACTTTGAATGTGAGTTTGGGTAGCCAGGGGTTGAAAACTCATCGAGAAAGCGTATGTTACTAGCGAGCAAAGTGATTAGAATGGAGAGGACCCTGTCAACTCAATTGGTCAGTCATACGAACAACTTGGAATAATTGCAGCGGTCACTTAGCGAAAGACCGCCACTAGATTAACAAAATACGTAAGAGACTAGGATATCCTTTTTCAACTTTCGTAAAACTACATTATTAACATGTCATCTCTGGGTAAAAAAATCGATTGATGAATTATGATAATAAATGGTTTTTGTACTGATCAAAACAATTTTTGTGAATTTTGTACTGACCAAACAATTTTTGTGAATTAA
Source organism: Xipholeptos notoides (assembly GCA_036873565.1). Classification (NCBI taxonomy): domain Eukaryota; kingdom Metazoa; phylum Mollusca; class Cephalopoda; family Idiosepiidae; genus Xipholeptos; species Xipholeptos notoides. Next base: position 2,253 of record JAYKTE010285819.1, on the reverse strand, counting down.
AAAATTCACAAAAATTGTTTGGTCAGTTTTGTGTCATATCACTAATAAATATAACAAAATAACCGAAAAAATGTAAAGATAATTCTTAGATAATACTAAATTTGTAAAATACACGAAAATGGGCGGAAAGAGACAAACCTAAGCTTTTTCAGCCTTCACTCATCTAGGCTTAATAGATAGCTTGTGTGACAAATGAAGTAATTATTTGTATGATTTTTAAGAAATTTGAAATAAATTAATAATACTAAATAATATTAAATGTATTCTTTCAAATAAATCGAAATTTTTTTATTTGAAATGTTAAGTCATTAAAGATAAATAGTTTAATCTTTCAGATGCTCTAAATATCCTGCTTCAACATTGCAACATTCTTTAAATCTATCCATGATACTTTGACACATTGTATAACCCAAATTCCGATCTTCATCAATTTCTGTGGATGCCTAATGAATTTACTCTTTTATTTATAGCTTGGGTTTCTTCTCGGACACATTGTTCTTTACAACCCCACAAAAAAAGTATTCCATTGGTATCATGGTGGCCATTAAATGCTTCCGAAAACTTAGTGAAGATACTTGCTAAGTCAAAAAGCATAAAATACTTTGCAGTCTGCTTGGCAATTACTCCATGAATATAAACGATGTTTTATAGGTATAAACTTTTTTTAGGGATACCTTGTATATATGACCTTGTGTATACATAATTGAGTAACAGCCAATAAAAATACTTTGGATACATGCTAATTTTAACCCTCTTGCAAACCTCTACTCAGTAAATAAGTTTTCATCAGTTCAAAATTATGATAACGCTTTCATTCAAATATCTACGTGGCTCAAATCTTGGCCTGTCAATTCACGCTGCTCTCTGTTAAGAGATCTGAAAAGACGATATTGACTTGAGTTTTAGCATTTTGACATTTCTTTGGTCGTAAGAATTTGACATTTTCAAAACTGATTCCTGCGGCTCTGGCAGTTATCTTTTCATGTTTTCTAAAGAATGTATCTTCTAGTCGTCTTTTTTTTTCTTCTTATTTTGATTTATTTATATCCTCGTTTTATGCATTGTTATTTTCATCAGCTGTTTTCGATTTTGACCTGATGAGTAATCGATTTCATTTTATGTCCGATTTTTCTTTCAACACTTCGGTTTGTTTCGTGCTGGTCTTTCCTGCTATTTTTTCTTTGGTTTCACCTTTTCAAAAGCCTTAAACAACATCCGTTATTGTATTTTTAATTAGTATTCATTCGCTTGGTAGATTTTTACCCACACTTCTCTAAAAGGCTTGGAGCTCTGTATATCCCCTCCTCCACATCCTCATTTTTTCTTTTCTTTTTTTAAGATAGAAAATCCATTATCTTGAATTGCGAGGCCGAGAAAAATAAACCCACTACGAGGATTAAGTCTCGGAAAAGAAAAGATTGAAAACAGTAACGTGCATTTAAATTGGTTTTTATCTGAAGTTTTTCAAAGAGTTGTGTGTGTGTAGACGGGCAGCAAATTCTCCAAAAACAATATTCCAACGTGAACCGTCCACTGGGTTATTAGAGTTACGCATTTCATACTAAGAGTGATATAGTAAAAAACAAAAAAAGAAATTAATTTAAAAAGTTCTCGGATAAATTTCTTAATATTAAAAAGTTCTCCCTACATCACCCTCTCAAAATTGAAATTACTACAATGTATCTCTTGTTTTTCTTTTTTTTTTTTTCTTTTTACTTGTTTTAACTTTGAAAAAAAAGTTATAAAATAAAAATCATAAATATTCATGCAATGATATCATTCGAACCTGATTTACTCCGGCTGCAAAGGAGAACTTTAATCACTTTTCTAAAATTTACTGTTTTGTTGTTGTTTTAAAGTGTTTCTAACTCTTATTTTCATGAGAACACAAAAAATAGTCTATAATAATTAAATATCAGACTCTTTGGTCAGCGAATAAAAAAACACTTTTAAAAGCCTGTAAATGCGATGGGCGTTATTTCTTGAGAAAACAACCTCAACCATAAGAAACTTTACCGTATCTTTCTCAAACAACATTTAGTTACAGCTCTGTAAAGTTTTGCAACATTATAAAAAGCTCAACTTACCGATAGCAGAACACAACTATCTTTGTTTTAGCATTTTAAAATAATAATTTAATATGTTTCAAAGTAATATATATATATATATATATATATATGTGTGTGTGTGTGTGTGTGTGTGTGTGTGTGTGTGTGTTTAATTCTCACAAATGTGTAAAATTGTGATGTTCCA